>CM052811.1:1766497-1801543 GCA_028533885.1 Nasua narica | reverse complement strand
AAAAAAAAAAGTCTACCGGTGCAACCTTCCACACCCCGACCCCTGATGCCACACTCTCCGATTTTACTCCCTCTGTGCTCGCCGTCTTTCCATCAGAACCCAGAGCAGCTTGGCTCTGTGATAAGCAAATGTCTCCAACGATAAGCTAGCCTATAGGATGGGGACAATTTGAAGGAGCAAAAAATTGGAGAACAAAGGAGCTCCTGGAAACCAAAAGACTAGTAGGCAACCACCCTTAGTCAGATTTGAATCACAAAGACCTCATTAGACTGTTCTTGCTGCACTGTAGCTAACATTTGATGATGTTGATGATGTGTGTGCCCGGAGTTACTGCCTTTCTTAATTAAATCAGATTCCACTTTTACCCACCCCCAGGAAAAAAGAGAAAAGAAAAGATGAATTCAGCATCCTCCTCCTTCAAATGCTAATTACCCTAAGCAGCAAAAGTCCTAAATCAGGAGGTTCATGCAGAGGGCTGCCCCATCCAGGGGAAGACCCTGCTCACATTCACTCCATTGTGTCTCTAATAATACGCACAGATGTCGGCCCGCCCTCCTCGGAGCGACTTTTGCCTAATAACCACCTTCAATGTGTCCCAGTTGCACCTGTTCAGCATTTTAAAATGAATTAGTGTGCTTGATTGCCTCCAAAAATCTTGTCCACTTTTGTCAACCTGATTATACCGCCACAAAGCGAAGCGATTAGATGAACGGCAGCCTCTTGGCAAACTGGAAGGAGGCCAACCCAACCAGCAGCCCGAGCGGGCTTTTGCTCGTTGTTCTTAGAGCCTGCCCGGCTCTAGAGGGGTCCTGGATTAACGACCTCGCGAGATGGCTCTCACTGGCCACCGGGCTCAGGAGGATATCGGGGGGGCCCCGCGTGGTGTTAGAGTGGGATGGCCACGCCGGTCAGAGCCTGTCACACACCCAGAATAGGCAGGAGGGCGCTAGATGACACAGGCAACGGGGACTTTGGAGGAGCCATAACTGGAGGGAGAAGCAGGCACTGAACACCACAGATTGTGTCGTGTGCAATGGCTTCTGAGCAGGTGCGAGGCAGACAGGAGCCTTGGACCCACCGCCAGCATGAAGGGACTGCCATTTTGGGGTCATGTACCTGTTCTCTCCTGAGGGGTACATTTTTGCTTTCAGTGAAATTAGGCTGGAAAATAGTATCAAAGGTATGGATCTGGACATACAGAACATTTGTTTATCCAGTCTCCAACTCGCTCTCCCCACTCAGTCAATACTCACCCAACACCCTAAGCTTGGAAAAACAACTGGGAAAATTATCATAGAAGTATACAAGTGATCATTAACCAAGTATTAAAAATGATGTTTGAGAAAATTTAAGGCATGAGTAAATTCTTGCTGTGCTATTTTGTTTGTTTTTTAATTTAATTTTATTTTTTTCAGTGTTCCAAGATTGATTGTTCGTGCACCACACCCAGTGCTCCATGCAATACGTGCCCACTTCAGTACCCACCACCAGGCTCACCCAGCTCCCCGCCCCGTCCCCTCCAAAACCCTCCGTTTGTTGCTCAGAGTCCACAGTCTCTCCTGGTTCGTCTCCCCCTCCGATTTCCCCAAATTCACCCTTCCTTTCCTTCCCCTAAGTGCTATTTTTGACTGGCACAGAGCAGTAAACCAGGTGGTAGATAGTGAATGAATGAGTGCACAGGTGAGTAAATGAGTGGAATAAGGTGCTAAGTGAAAAAACTGGAATCAAATTGCATACTTAGACGGATCCAGGCAGATATTTATGAAAAATATTCAGGGACATATCAACAAAGTGTTGTTAGCCATGATGATCAGACTGTAGAATTATTGTTGTGCTTTGCTTCTTTGTAGCTTTTGATATTTCCGTATTTTCTATAATGATACTGTGAGGTTTTAACAATGCTAAGAAAAATAATATACGATTTAAGAGAATTTTTAAAAACTTTTACACCTTCCCTGGTCTATGTCCCTACTTGTTAAGAGGAAGTTATCTGCATCACATAGAGCTTTATGGGTTCACAGCAGAATTAAAGGGGAATTCCAAATTGTCCTGCAAGGGACATCATGTATCAGTATGTTCCCCTACTCTGTGATCTCTACCACCAGTACGGGCAAAGTCAGATCTGAAATTTAAAGCTTTAACATAAGAACGAATCTTCCGCAAATCAAGAATAAAGGGAATACATCTCCCATGAAGCAAATCATTTCCTTCAAAGAAGTGGTCTCTGAAAGAAAATTGACATTCAACACAGTGCCTTCCCTTCTAAATGTTGCTATTGATTGTGGTTGATATAACATCACAGGCTCAGGTATAAATTTTATTACCCTGTCTCTCCCTAAATACCTATTTCTAAAACAGATAAAACAAATTATATTACTATATTGCATATGAACAAATGATTACTTTTAAGTAATGGACGCACGTGAGTTTGGAGGCTCTCAAGTCCAAACTGCAGTCTGCAAACTCAGGTGAGAGTTAATGTGGTCCCGGGCCTACGACGTGTAGGGCAGGCTGGCAACTCAGAGTTGTTATGGAACAGTTTTGAGGCAATATCTTCTTCTCCAGGAAACTTCGATTTTTATTCTTAAGGTCTTCAACTGATTGAATAAGGCCCACCCACATTATCAAGAATAATCTCTTGCTTAAAGTCAACTGACTGTAAATGTCAATCCCATGTACAAAACAGCTTCACAGCAGCATCCAGACTAATATTTGACCAGGTAACCGTACACCACAACTCAGATAGTTGGCAAGTAAAATTAATCATCACACATGCATTTCATTTCCCATTCTGCAAATATTTACTCTGTTCTTCATTTGCTTCTTAGCTGGGTTTTGTTCATATTTCATTGAGCCAGAAACTGCCTGTTATTCACACCTATATCCTCAGGACAAAAGATAGAATTTTTCATAAAATTTGGCATAAAATTTTGGCTGCTTGAATGAATGGATGGGGGAAGGTAGGAAGGCTGGATGGATGAATGGATGATGGGAAAAAGGAAAGAAGGCAGGAAGGGCAGATGGATGAATGGATAGGGGAAGGTAAGAAGGCAGGAAGGATGGATGGATGGATGATGGAGAGAAGGAAGGTGGGAAAGAAGACGACTAGTTCAGGCCCCTTGTACATTACTGCCTCCTACAGCACTTTCTTCCTTGCTGAATTCTCATACTTTCTCTGTCTATACCACAAGTCTTGGCTACTAGTCTAATGCTGATTTGTGTTTTCCAAGGAAAAATTTTAACTCAAGGACTAAAAAGCTATGTTCTATAAAACCTTTATATCTTTGTAAGACCTAGCAAAGTAATGGAAATTTAAATAAACCAATAACTATTTACAGATTCTAAAATTCAGTTCTTTTGATAGTAAAATACTTGTGTATATATGGCCATTGATCAAAAACTTCCATACCATCTTTCAATGTAATCTTTACGTAGCAGCGGCCAAAGTCTTACTGTTTCCTGTGTGATGGCTGCAGAAACCGTGACTCATTGCCCATGGGCGGTTTTCCCTTGCGCCGCACACAGCGCTAGCGGTAGGCCATATCACCTTGAACAAGACATAAATCCGGGTTTAATTGTCGATTGTGGAAGAGAAGAGACAAAATAGGGCACCCGGGCGGCTCAATCGCTTAAGTGTCTGCCTTTAGCTCGGGTCATGATCCCAGCGTCCTGGGATCAAGCCCCGCCTCGGGCTCCCTGCTCAGCGGGGAGTCTGCTTTTCCCCAGCCCCTGCTCACGTTCTTTCCTGCTCTGTCTCTGTCAAATAAATAATTAAATTTTTGAAGAAGAAGAAGAAGAAGAAGAAGAAGAAGAAGAAGAAGAAGAAGAAGAAGAAGAAGAGACAAAATGACACAGTAATTTTGTACTGGCGATCTCCTACTTGTTTCTTCCCATCTGTTGTCGGTCCCTCCCCACCTTCCTCCACCCTGACTCCTGTCCCAGGATCGTCTCCGGTGGATTACATGAATGGCTCCATTGCCCTTGGGCTTTAGGTTGGATGTAAGCCATGGAAAGTTGGAGGAGAGAGGAGATGCATAGAGAGAAGAAAATCTAGGGGGCAGGACCCCAAATCCCAGTGGCGCCCCTCCCCCACGTGCCATAAGGATCTCTCCAGTTCTGTTTGGGGCTTCACTGGAACTAAAATCAGGCCTCCCAGTAGCCCCCCACCGTTATAAAGCTTCTCCTACACTGTAGGATTCACCGCCTCAGAACTATACTTCCAGGAACCGAAATCTACACTGATGGCCTGTAATTGGGTAACAGAATTTCCCCCAACACTGGCAACTGACAGAAAACAAGCTGCTATTATCTTCCGTGATCTCTGTGGTTCAGCATTCAGCAGAGGAGAGGCTTGGTGCTCTGGGCTCCGGTCCTCTCTTGAAGGCGCAGTAAAGATCGTGGCTCAGAATACAGTCGGAAGGCTTGCCTCAGATCCACTTCCAAGCAACTCACTCAGGTATCCAGCAAGCTGTCCCAGCTCTGGGTGCGGGTCCTCAGTTCCCAACTCGGGAGTCGTCATGAGACGGCAGCTGGCTGCCCAGAGTAAGTGATCCAAGGGACATAAGTTAGAAGATGCCTTTGATGACCAAGTCTCCAGAGCCACGTGCCACCGTTTCCACAGAATGTTCCTGGGTGCACAGCTCAGCCTATTTAACACAGGAGGGAAATATACAGGGGTGTGGACACCAGGAGGTGAGGGTCCCATGGGCCACCTGGCAGGATGCCCGGCACACATGTCTCAGGCCCATCGCCATCCGGGGGCAGGGCTGATATAGTGGTGGCGAGGAGAACATGCAGATGGGTGTGTAAGGTTCTGCAGGGATTCCCTGGGACCGCCGTGGGAGAGATTACATTTGGTGGTACAGATCCTTGCTCCCCTCTTTCCTGTAGCTCTCCTCTTATCTGATAGTCAGCTTCGTTCTCTTTACCTCTGGGACACAAGTCCTGGGGCAGAAGGAAGTTTTTGCAAGTGTTCCAGCTTCTGCTGGCCAGAATCTTAAACTGCAGGGATGGAGGGTGTGCAGGAAAAGCAGGCTCTCCAACACACCATCAAACTAGAAAGGTGGCTTGGGCTAGGAGGACAGAGAAGGTGGGAGTCCAGAGACACACCCGTGTCCCAGGGCCGCTCAAACCTACACATTTTTCTGTCTAAGTGCTGCCTCCGATGCAACAAGACCCTGGCAGAGAAGTAGTTCACGGTCAGTCCAAGGTCATGGGACCACACGACATTCTCCAGCTCCAAAGAGAAACTCCCAGGCTCAAAGGAAGACTCGTGGTGCAGAGAGATGCCCCGACCTGAAATGCCCAGGGGGCAGCGAGAGAAAGGGCTCCAACGCCAGCTTTGCGGACAGACCCCCAAGGGCCAGCAAAGCCACTTGTGTGATGTCTCGTCACCATAGAAGCCCCTGGGGGGAGTGGGAGCTGTGGACATCACGGGGTGGGGGGGCTGCCCGACAGAATAGAGCCCCAGAGTCTAAATTTAAACTGATGAGTAGAAAACAGGGATATTTGGTGAAATACTCCTGCTTGTGTGTATGGCTACACAAGGCCCACTCCGGAGACTGCTCAGTGATGTCCTATAGGCTTCCAGATGTCAGGGTGGCCTCAGGGCTGTCCGTGACGAGGGACAGGACTGGCTTCAGAGATGCTTCATTGGTAAAAATGGGTCACCAGGAATATTTGCTAAAGTAAGTTTGCATACACATTAGGAAAATTAGTCAATTCGAAAGTTCCTATAGGATACGGATTCACGCCAGCACCCAAATAGTCGCCTTGCCTAGAGAGGTTTCATAATGCCCTATTTTCTGGCAAAAATAATATGGCTAAAAAAGTCTGGATGGAGTTAGTTGAGTTCATAAAGACCCGTCCCTTCGTCCTGTGACCCCGGCCTCTGTCAGCGCCTGTGCCTGGACTGCGGGGCCGTGATCCGCTTCAGTCCCTGACGTTAGTCCCCGCCATGTTGGGACAGCCGTGACTGCTTCACTAGCTGATTCAGCGAGCCTCAGCCTGCGTGACTTCCCTGTCTAGACCTTTAGCGTTTTGAGGTCACGGGCTGTTTATTTTTATGTCTACAGACAGGAGCAGTGACTCAACCGAAGAGATAGCCAAATAAACCACGAGTGCTTAAATGACAGCAAAAACACGACATTGGCACCTAACCACACCACCTTTTAAAGATCCTGTGATGCTCTTCCCTCCCCTCCCTTTCTCCTCATCCTTCTCTGCCCCTTCCCTCACAATCACTGCCCCCGTTCCTCCAAACACAGGTACCCTCTCACTGAAGGATGGTTTTTCACATTCAGAATCAAAGCCCGGTCTCAGGCACAGCCGGGGGCCATGTCCCCTGGTGCTGGTGAAAGCAGGTCACTTGCACCCTCGAGGAGGCCACCTAACGCAAGCAGCCACACTGGGTGCCACACTCACCCAGCCACTTACCTGATGGACCGCCCCGAACAAGGTATCTAATCTCCTGACTTCACCGCCTGGCCCGTAAAGCAAATAGATTCGTAGCCATTTCCGACGGCTGCCCAAGCGCCCAGGGAAGACGCCCGCACGACGGCAAGCACACCGCTCAAGTTCAGGAAACACACAGATCGCCGTGCTGTCTTCCACCAGCGACCGCGCGTCCTTTTCCTGAATTGTCTCCTGAGCCAGGGAACCTGTCTAGTCAGGGCAGGCTGGTGCGTGAGGAGCACGGCCAGAATCTTGAATCTTGTCTTCCATGCCCCCCTCTCCAAGAGGAGCTCAGGGTAGCTAAGGGACAGTCACACATGGTGCCACAAAGCGCTTTTCACACTGAAATCTCAGATCGCGTAGGAAAGAAGGGAAACCGAGTCAGCCACAGAGGCCGAAAACTTCTGCCAGATTCATAGAAAATTAAGGCTAGACATGCTCCCCCCACCCCATTGTCCTCAAGCCGCTCCCGTAAAGCTACACTTTGGTAGAAAACACCCCGTGAATTTACCAATTCAGTTTTATGCAGCTAGGCAAACAGTGAACCTAATTCTGTTTTCTTTACGAATGGGGCAAAGAGCCTCCAAAGGTGGTAAATCAAGTTCAATTATTTTCGTTACCAGGTCCTTCCCTATGAAATTCCAAGTCAGCATTTGAAATGACCAGCCTCTTAAAAATAATTAAAAGCAGACATCTGGAAAACACCGGTTACTGAGGCCTTCACAGCCTCGGCAACGTTCTCTACGGATAGCCAAGCCTTCGTTTTAAAAAAGGAGTATTTTCCATTTTGTTTTAAACAGAAGCTCATTGCCCATGCATATGAAACACAAATGTCCAACAAAAATTTACTTTTTTTTTTAATTTCAGCAAGTTAATGTCAACACATGTTATTAATTTTTGCTACCAAGCCAGTCTCGGTGGGGAGTCTGGAAGCGTGGCCAGCCAGAGTTTAATGAGCCGGTGGTTGTTCAGCCGCACACGTATCACAAGGAGGCCAGATGGACCATTCAATCACATCCTCCACATGCTTTTTTGGAATGTGGAAGGGCCGCCCCCCACATCTCTGGCACACCTCGCGATCTCTGTAGAATCCTCTGTCTAGGTCCTGTCCGTGCACCTCTGTGGATTCTCCAAGACCAACCCCAGTCCTCGCAGGCTTGGGCTTCACACCGGCAGCTCGGGCATCTCCTTCACACCTTCCATTTTTGGTCCCTGAACTTCACCACCAACACACATACTGTATCTCCTGTAGTTATTCACTTGCAGTCCTTTCACTGACAGGAAAACCATCCGCTGCTTGTTAAGTGAATTTCCACGAGGTGGACAAGCCGAGTCTTTAGGGTGTCTTTGTTGGACACGCTAAATCCATCGTACTCTAAATTTTTGAAGAAACCTGCCTTTTCCATGAGGTCACTCAAAAACTCAGTGACTTTTTTTTTTTAAAGATTTTATTTATTTATTTGAGATAGAGACAGTGAGAGAGAGCATGAGAGAGGAGAAGGTCAGAGGGAGAAGCAGACTCCCCGTGGAGCTGGGAGCCCAATGCAGGACTCGATCCCAGGACTCCAGGATCATAACCCAAGCCAAAGGCAGTCGCTTAACCAACTGAGCCACCCAGGCACCCAAACTCAGTGACTTTTTAACCATTTTCTTTTTAAAGCAGAAGAAATATGCACACCCTCGGGCATAGGCAAGTTTCCTTTAAATAACAGAATGACTACAGGAAACGGCAGGTCATCACAAGGGGGATGAAATGATAAACAAAAAAGCAAAAGTAGATGATAGATAGATGATGTATAGATAGATAAGAGATAGATAGATGATAGAACTGGCATGGGATGGCTTGCAAGGGCACAGGGCACTAGTTTCATTCATTCAACAACTAGTAACTTGCTGAGTGCCCACCATGTGTAACAGGACTCAGTGTATCTGGTGGTCACACAAGAAGGACAAACAGTGATGCTTCGGTGATGATTTCTGGTCTCTGGGAACAACAATTCATAACCCAGGAGCCATACACGGGGTGAGAGTGAAAGGCGGTATGTAATACATCCCCTACATCTGGCTTTGTGCTGGGATCTTCCCTGAGGCCCCAAAGCACCTGTCCTTATACCTTCACGTGGTATAATGGTCATGTATTTTCTTTCTTCTTGCTTAGACAGTGAGCTTGTAAAGGCATGCGCTTTGTCTTATTCATCTTTACATCTTTATTCCCTCAACAAAGTGGTTGGTTCAAATGTGTAATTTTACACGCACACACACGTGTGTATAGAGAAAGAGGGAATGAACTCATGAACTCATGCACTACTGGTGATTCCGTCTAAAAGCAATGACACCCACAAGGTCATGACAAGTGGTCGTTAGCTAGGTTGAGCAACAGAGAGACACAGAGACACAGTGCGTGCGTAACTTTCCCCCGAGTCCTCCATGCCACCTTCCGGTGCCCTTCCTACACATCTCGAGTTTATCTGGAAATACAGGTCATTAAGACCAAGGGACAGAAGACCAAGTCAGAAGCACCGGAAAGAACTTCCAACTCTGAGTCAGAATGTCTGGGCTCTGCACTGACCCGTACCACGTAGCTCCCACGCCTGTTCATCTAGAGTGTCACTCAGCCCCACACACATGTTCACGGACGCACACATCCTGGAGTGGGGGCCCAAGCAAGCGGTGAATCTTCAGGGTAAACTAAGCACAGTGAACTTTGTGTGGAAGAGCACGTAAGGAATAGGATGGAGAAGTGGTCAAAGGCAATATCCCATTTCTTGAGATAGGCTTTCCATTTTTCTAGTTAAGTGAAGATTCAAGGTAAGTCATGATAGTTCCTGTGTATTAACATTTCCCACGAATACATGAAAATACATTGCAAATACATAACCTTATCACTTCACATTGGCCAAACACAGACCAGATTTCTAGATAAGTTAGACCATGCTCCAGGAATCCCTGAAGTTTTTGAGTATAATCTCATAGAGGAAAGGGAGTAAGGGGTCTTGCTGGTAACGAGGATGATCGTAATGAAGGGGTGTGTGCACACAGCCCTTAATCTTTGCCAAACACTGCCCTAAAACTCATCCCTTCCAAAACTCTACATTTAACACTCCATTGGAATCTTCATTCTGTACATGGAGACTTGCACATAGTGCATAAATCTTGCTCAAGGTCGTTAGCGGTAAGAAGAGGGAAAGTTTGGGTTTAAACCCAGGCATTTTGACTTTGGAATACCACACTACCTGCCTATGATTTTGGAGACACGTGTTTCTAAATATCTGTTGTAGCTTTTTATTTATCATTTGGAACTTTTAGGAAAAATAAATAGAAAAGAAAATTCATTCCAGGAATTTCAATTTAGCATTTGGAATCCAGTTCATCCTAGAAGCATAGAAACCAAGTTGAAAACAAGGGACTGTGCTGTTTTAACCTTTTCAACATTTTATACGACTTCGTAATCTCTCAAGTGAGTACTTTAGCCTAAATTTTTAAATTATTTTTTAAATATATAAATAAATCTCATTTTTAAAAACCAGCTATCAAATAAATTACGCATGCCTACACCACAGATATAGCAGACTGCCAATAGGTCCCCAAACTATGAGAAATATGAGTGCTGCCTATTTCTCCACGGTTGCAAATTTTCCCCAGCAGGTTTGTGAGTGTGGGTCAGCCAAGCTGAAGATGGCGAGTTCGGGCTTCCCACCCAAGTCAGTTACCTCACACTAAAAGCAACCATGTTCCTTGGCCTTAAAATTTGCCCTGGCTTTAGACGACCGTATCACAAATGTTTCCTTTATCATTTTTAAAAAGAAACCATGTGAAGATAGTGCATAATTTAGTTAACCAATGGCCGCAGCTGAGGTCACAATTCGAAAAATGCATTCTATAAAGCCTAGTAATTCATTAGGTAGAGTAAATTGAAATAAGTAAAAAATATGGTTTTATACTATAAATAATTGATATATAATGCATGTTTACCAGTTACCAAAACTATGCGAGAAACCAGAACTAGAAAACAGAAAACAATGGTGCTTCTTAATGTAGTATGATCTCCTGAATCATATTATTGAGAATAAAAACCTTCTTAACTAATTTTTATTGCCTTTATTACACTGGAAATAAAATGTCAAAGACTGGTTTCATTTAACCATATACAAAAAAGTGCTATTAATAAGTTTAACATTTTTCTGAACATGAGTGCTATTAATGAAAAAAAATGATCACTACAGCAAACTTAATAAATTGAGACTTGAGTGCATTTTTCATTCAGACTATTTTGGGAGAAAAAAACGTTAAAGTCTTATTTGTGTTTTGCTCCTCTAGCTAAAATTTGGCAACAAACATTGCTTTGTTTTAATTTCCTGACGTAAACCCATTGTCAGGCTAGCAAACCAAAGCGTGCCAACATCTTTTTGTCTCCAACCATCTATTATTGCTTTTTTGAGACAATATTTGCTGGAAAGAAACAACCTGGGCTAGAAGGGACATTCATTCCCAAGTTCTAAGCGAATGAAGTCAAGCAAACTTGGAAAAAGAAAGGTGCGCCCTGATCTGAAGAGCACGTGAGGACCCGCCTAGAGCACAAAGGGCTCATTATTTCTGTATCAAAGTCAATACTAAAAACAACAGCAAAAGAAGAGCCACAGAAATGGCTGATGAGCCACGTGTTAGACACCAGGTAGCCACAGAGCCCCAAAAGTGGCACATGGTATTTTTCAGAAAACATGGCACACCCCATCTGCTCTTCATTTCTTCCATGGATCACATGCTTTGGAGATTGCTCGGCAACCCACCTCCAACGAGGGCAAGTAAAGAGTTCCAGCTTTGGTCCGACACCGGGTGGAACCGTAAGAGAATCCGCTCCTAATTCTAGTGTGGGATAGAATTCAGCAGGGACTTCAAACCAGAAATCACGGAGGCGGAATCCCTACTCATCCAGACACGGTGCTGAAAAATTTGGTTAAATTTGTTCCGTATACACTGATTCTCATGTTGTAAATTTCGTAGATGTATGCACACATAGTTATATTCGAATGCATATATGAAATACAAATGTTAACTTCACACAGAGACTCGACACTTGGGAGAGAATGATCGATACGGTAGTGCATAATACACATGTATGGAAATTAGAATGTACATCCGAAGTCAATATATATTTTATATTCTATATGTCAGATCACATGTGGGAGAGAGAGAATGATGGCACCATCGCTTTGGGGAGGCACTCCATTATCTAATTATACACTGCCTATTAACTATCTGACAGAGGAGCTGGTACCTAGGAGACAATCACATATGGTTTAGAATATTCTAATCTAAGAGGCATTCAGCTCTCATTTTTCCAATTTTAATAAATCAAGGTCTTTCTTTCGACAGAGGGAAGAAAAGAATAGTTCATCTTTGTTATGCTGTCTCCCTCACTGAAAAAAGGAGAAAGATGTAATGAAATCTCCCTTTATTTTCCCGGCACGATTCTCCACGCGCACTTACAGAACAAAGATGGCACAGATTAACCAATGCTGTGTTCACATTTTGCAATTCAACACTTGAACAGTGTGATTGTGAGACCTAAGCCGCGGAGGGTAAGTCACCGGGGCTCCCAGAATCTGAGGAATTGGTCCGGCGGCACGTCGTTAACGGAAGCAGAGCTCGGCCTGGGGAGGGGGTGTGCATTTATGTGGCACCCCGTTGTCTCCTGCTATCTGCGCGCAGGTAGAAAAGGCATGCCGCTTCAGAGACAGGATTGGCCCTCATCCCAGCCCCTGGGACTGACGGTGGCCTGGGGTTCCTCTGCGGTCTGCTCCATTTGAGGGGGCCAGCTCCCACACACCTGTGGCGGCGCAGAGGCCCAATGATGCTGCAGTGATGGGTCAGCAGCAGGTGGACCTATGCCTGCAAAGAACAAGAAAGCAGAATGGTGGGTCCCTGGGGAGGGGGAGGCAGCGGACCCTGCATGCTTCCAGGACTGCCACGGGATGGAATTGACAAGAAAGAAACATTTGTTTCCAGCACACTTTCTTACACACAGCAGGCAACTAACCCATATTAATTCTCTACCTTTCTGCATGATTTTTCCTAGAAGGTATGTCTTATCTACAAAAAGATACTGCCTGCCTATCTCCAGAATTCCATATTGGATTAGCATTGACAAGGATTAAAAAGAAAGAAGAAGAAGAAGAAGACAAAAGAAAGAAAAAGAAAAAAATTGCCATCCCTCTGCTTCTCTGTGCAAAATCAAAATTAGTGGGGCAGGGACACTGCCCCTTTCTTTGGTGGGTCAAGAGAGAATCAGAGAACTTTCATGAAGCAGCTGGGATTCAGGTTAGGTTCAAAGATTTCCAGCAGCATATTTTGGTGATTAAGAAAAGCAAATGCTTCATTTCTGACTGGCTTTGTCTGTTAGGCCTACTACTTCCGACTGGCCTCCGAGAGGTTTAATCCGCTCTTCTTTCCCTCCCCGGCAAAAACATTCACACATTTCCCTGATAATGCGGCGTATTAAGAGGATAGGGATTTTCATTCCTTTGGCTTCTGTAAGCCTCTGAGTATATTTTCTTGGGAAAAAAAAACGGTCTCCTGAGGGACATGGGGTTGGGGTACTTGTATAAGCACCTTGGAAAACCGAAGTACCGGGGAGACCAGCCCGGATCCTATTGCTTGAGGATGTGCTGAGCTTTCAGGGGGGAGAAAAATGATAAAGACTCTGGAACAATAGGATAAAAGCAATTTATTTTTCCTCGTATGCGTTTTTCCTGAGATTTTATTTTGAAAAATTTAAAATATACAAAAAGTAGAAGGAAAATGACCACTCTATATTTATACCTTAAATGTATATTAAAAAAAAAAAAAGGTCTATATTTGGTCAAGTGTATATACTCGTACATGTATATTTTCTCCCGAACAATTTAAAGTAAGTACCAGACGGCAGGATCCTTTGTTCCCATAAAATCTGGTGTGTTCCTCCTAAGAACAAGGACATTCTCTCACATAAATACATCACACTGCAAATCTAATACGAGTAACAACAATAACAGGACGCCTGGGGGCTCAGATGGTGAAGCGTTGGCCTTCGGCCCAGGTCATGATCCCAGGGTCCTGGAATCAAGTCCCACATCAGGCTCCCTGCTCAGCGGGGAGTCTGCGTCTCCCTCTGCCTGCCGCTCCCCCTGCTTGTGCTCTCTCCCTCCGTCAAAAAAATTAGAATCTTTAAAAAAAACAGTAAGGACAATAACAATAACAGACTTCAGTAACATCATAGAATATCCAACCTGTGTGGACGTCTCTCTAATCTCAACAGAAATACCTTCTATACCTCTTAGTTTTTTTCTTGTTCTTTTTCTTTTGAATGGAAATTCAATTAAGATTTATGCCTTGGATTCAGTTGTTATGCTTCTTTGATCTCTCTCTCTCTCTCTCTCTTTTTAAGGTTTTATTTCCTTATTTGCAAGAGAGAGAGAACAAGAAAGTGAGAGAGAGAGAGACACAGAAAGAGAGAGCCCGAGCGGGATGAGGGGCAGAGCAAGAAGCAGGCTCTCCGCTAAGCAGGGAGCCCACCCCAGGGGTTCAATCCTGGGACTCTGGGATCATGACCCATGATCCCAAAGATTGGGATGCCCAACTGACTGAGCCACCTAGGTGCCCTCTAATCTCTTTTATTATGGAATAGACTTCTCTCTTGCATTCATTTGTTTGATTTGAATCATATTGTATACAAATGTGGTCGATGATCCTGTAAGAAAGCTTCAGGCCTCGGTGCTCCCTGGGTGTTTCCTCTTGGTGTCATTCTCCTTGTTCTTCAATCTCCTGTGGTCTCTTTGAACTGGAAGTTAAGTCTAGGCCAGGAGTCAACAGCACAACATGGCCAAGGACCTGGTCTGGTCCCCAACCTGTTTTTGTGAATAAAGTTTTATTGAAACACAATCATACCAGTTGCTTCCACATTATCTGCTTTTGTATTAACAGAACTGAGTAGCTGTGAGAGAGAGCATGTGGCCCACAGATCTTTATTTTCTGACCCTTTCCCAGAGAAAGTTTGCCAACACCCCAGCCCAGAAGTTCATTAGGTGCGCATGACACATGCCGGGCCGCATCTTTCCGAGCGGATGTGGTGCACCCGCTCACGCCCCGGCTTGGGGTGGGGGAGGCATGTGTGACGAGCTGCCTCCTCCCAACCAATCACGCTCCATTTTGCAGTCATCTCTCCACTGGAGGATTGCATCTGTTTCTTTTCGGTTTCTAAGGAAATTTGGGAGGAAAGGCTTTGACACTGAGTCACCCTTCTCCCAAATTTTGCAAAGATTTTCATTGATGATTTTTGCCTGAATCAATAGTTTCCCATCTATCAGGACTTTTGCATTTTTTAGATGGCATTCTGGTGTAAAAAAAAAAAAATCGTTGCTTGTTTGCTTTCTGTTAGTTCTGCTTTTCTTTTCTGAGTTTCTCAGCAAATTCTTGGGTTTTTACTTGCTCATGGGAAAAGCCTACACTTTACTAGTTTTGACGTTCAAACTGTCCCACTGAATTGGCAGTGGAGCCTCTTACCAATGGCTCTTGTATCCCTTTGACGGGACCACCTTAATCTTTAAGACTCCTCTGCTCACTGGCACATAAGTACTTTGTATGTTCCCTGCCCTGGAGCCAGAATGAGCCATTTCTCTGAGGAGGCTTAATGCCTGTTTGTGAGGAATGAGAGTTCGAACCTAAGATCTGGGCACTTGTGCCCTGCTGCGGAGGGGTCACTGCTCACAGCCTGCGGTGGAGTTACAGCTAGAAAAAAACACCCTCCTGAACTGAGACTGTTCTTCCCAATGCAAATTTCATGTCAGAGACTGTTCCCCACATATCTGCCCTTGTCGTCTCTTATGCCAAAAAATCATCGTTCTTAAAACACTGATATAAGTATGTATTTACAATTATACTATGATTATATAAATGTATTTATAATTATATAACATACATTATATAAAATATCATTTATAATTATTATTATTATATATTATGTCATAATATAATTATATTTATAATTATATAATTATATGTTATATACAAATTTATATATGATTTTGAAATTTCCAAAGCAATATTACTTCTAACAGAAAACCAAAACCTAGAGCATGAAATTGCATAGTTTTCCTGAGACTATATCCCCAGGATGTGCAAGCTGGCACTGGGTCGCAATTTATAGGACAGTGTTTTCATTACAGAATTATGAACGTGGTCTCAATTTTAGGCTTTTTTTTTTATTTAGTTTTTCTGACATATAAGACATTTTTGTATTTTCTTCATCCTGGATTCCTGGAGAACCCATCCATGGAGAGGAGGAGAGCATGGGAGCCTATGGCAAAGTGACTGGAGGGGTGTCGGAGGACCCTGGCTAGCCACCGCGCGTGGTCCCCTGGGCACTGGCTCCAGCAGCAAAGTCCTGGGGAAGGTGCTGCGGCAGCCTTGCCAGAGAGCACATCTGCTCCCGGAGGAGCAAAACCCTTCTTCTGAAAGGCCCCTTCATCACCGTGAACCGACAGAGCTCCAGGGTGCCCCCAGGTGGTAGGACGATATTCACGGGGTCCAGATCCATTCTCACAGTGTAGGGACAGAGGGCAGATTTGGAACTGAGCCACAGTAATGTAATAACAGGCAGAGAAATGTTCCCACAGCTCTCCTCTTGCACGCACGTCCCTGGGGCCACCTCTCTCTCCCGCAGCCTCGTATGGAAGACACAGGTCCTGTGTCCATTTCTCCTCAGAAACCTTGACACACTTTAGAATCAGTGCCTCTGTTTGCCTTGTGACCTCGGTGTTCGGAAGGGCTCAAAGAAAGTGCTAAGGTTCTATAACTAACCTGGCTTTTTCTCATCGTGAGGTAGTGATGTTCTTCTGGGACTTTCTCCTTCCTAAAAGGAAGCGGGACCGGTGTCAGGAACTCAACAGCTGGGAAAGGCAAAGTGCGTGTGGCCGAAGGGGCCCCGGGCACAGTCGCGCCCCAGTGGGAACACCGGCAGAGCCATCCTGGGGGGCAGCCTCCAGCACCGGGGTCAGGTGGGGAAGGAGCCCAGCCTCTCCCTGGAAAGGACCGCTCACGGATGTCCATTCCACCCCCGTCTCAGATCCAAAACGGACCTTCTCGCAGAAGTTTGCAGACCTGTTTGTGGTGTGCGGAACCGGGCGGAGTGGGGAGGAGACACCCAGCACACATTCATACACCAGCCACACGCAGGCTCCAGAAAACAGGCCAGATGTACTTACAGTAATGTGAGCAGATCTTACAACTTTACTGCTGATTTCTGTAGTGCAATGACATTTACATAAATGAAAACTAATGCATATAAACCAATAACGCAGACTTTGCAAGAAGAGCTGTGAACAAAAGGATACTCATGGCCATATTAGAAAGACCGCCTATGGGAATGCAGGAAATGGGATTGAGGAGTGAGAACACAAAGAAACAAATAGTAATAGCCAATAAAAATGATTCTCAGCCATGACTATATACTGGATACAGTGCTTTGCACAAATTAACTTTTTTAATCCTCAGAACAGCACTAAGAGGTTGGAGTTATTATTACCTTCATTTTACAAAGGAGAATATGGATGCACAGAGACGGGAAATAAATAGCCCCCAATATCACAAACAGCAAGGTAGGAAATAAAACAAGTAGATCAATAATGATAAAGGACCATGAACTGAGGAGAATGATTAACTCAACCCTTTGTGCCTGAAGTTTACTAATAGTAATATCAGGATAATAATAATAAAATCAACAGTGGCCACAGCCAATAATAGGCACGAACTGGTTTTCTTAGTGTCTGCTGTGATTAGTCACATCTAACCACAGTCTAAGCCTCTATAAAAAAGAGACTCCAAATTACTTTGACATAAACTACATAGTTTATTTTGCTCTGTTTTTAGATTTATTGAATATTCCAGCTCAACTCCCGTTATGTTTTGTTGTTTTGTTTTCTCACTTTGCATCTAAACCAGCAGGAACGCAGAAAAGACCATGGGAGTTCGTACTTACCTTTTCATAATTGCGATGTTGTGTATATGGTTCCATCTGCCCCCCCCACTGACCAATAACCGAAAGGCCAGACCCCACCACAGACTGGACGGTGGTCTTCTCCAGCTGGGGAACCAGTTCTGGGGACAGCTCTGGAGTTCTGGTAAAAGGAGTAAAGGGAAAGGGACATTGGTAAATAATTGTCATTCCTTACTTTCCTTCATTCAGAGGATTGTATCACCTATTTACATTTATCGTCCACTTTCTCATCAAAGATTTTGTTTGGATTGCTTAGCAGTCTGAAACTGTGGAAATGTAAAGGTCTTCAGGATAAATTTAAAAGTTACAGATAGTATTTACATTACAAGAAGTCAAAAATGTTCTCTCCCCTCCCAGGTAATATTATTTTTTTTAAGATTTTATTTATTTATTTAAGAAAGAGAGAGTGCATGCATTATCAGGAGGAGGGGCAGAGAGAGAGGGAGAAGCAGACTCCCCACTGAGCAGGGAACCCGATGCGGGACTCGATCCCAGGACCCTGAGATCACAACCTGAACAGAAGGCAGACGTCCCAACGACCAAGCCACCCAGGCACCCCCACTCCCAGGTAGTGTTTACCAAATTCAGCCTTTGCATAAATCCAGGAGCCCAGGGTTTGCCCATCAACAAAGGAGCTGCACAATGGGGTCAGTGCGGACGGCAGCACCCCTCATGCACCACACCAATGGGACGATGTACACGCACAAATAACCTCCATTACCTGGATTCCCTCATGCCTCGGGGTTCTTTTTTTTTTTTTTTTCTATAAAATATGTAGCAAAGGGAAGGATGGAGGTGGGAGCCATTTCCTCAAGCCATGAAGCTACCATCACGAAGAGCTTGACCATGTCATTGTGACCGCATCCTTCGCTGATGTCAGGCTTTGTGTGAGTTGCCTTCGTTTTGAACACTTGCTCTACCCAACAGCGCAAGCGAAATCACCCTGCAGTAAAACAAACTCACATCATCGTGGCTTCAAACAATCCATCAATCAAACAGCCACTTCGATTCCCTGCTCTCTTCTCACTAAGGCAGCACAAGTGGCTTGCAGACTGGCCGCTCCCCGTGGCAGTGGGGGGAGGGTCTTCAAGTGCCCCCAGGAATGAACGTGACCTTGCCGTTCACATATCACTGGCCAAAGTAAAGCACAAGGGAATTGCCGCTTTCCCCTGTCCCTAGAAGACAGAGATTTGGGAATAGTTTAATAAACAGCACGAAGGGATGTCACGATTGTAGCTGATAAAAATTTATCTTAAAAAGACCTTCTCAGGGGCGCCTGGGTGGCGCAGTTGGTTGAGCGACTGCCTTCGGCTCAGGTCATGATCCCGGAGTCCCGGGATCGAGTCCCACATCGGGCTCCCAGCTCCATGGGGAGTCCGCTTCTCACTCTGACCTTCTCCCTTCTCCCTTCTCATGCTCTCTCTCACTCTCTCTCTTTCCTAATAAATAAATAAATAAAATCTTTAAAAAAAAAAAGACCTTCTCAAACTGAGGCAGTCTAGCTATATAGTAAGTGTCTCTCAAACACACTTCTAAATAATATTCTGTACAAAATACAAGGAAAAGATTTGTGTCACCATTTTGTTTCTATTACTTTTGCTTGTATTTGCCAGAGTTCATCTTGTTCACCGTCTGGCAATTAAACCACTCACCATTGGCAGATTCACCAAAGACCCTGTTCTAGGGCCCCCATTATGGTTGGCAGTGGCTTATGTTCACCAGAAATGTATAAAATTTATGATAGGCACTTTGCAGTTCAATAAGAATGAATGGATAATTTTTATCATAGGTAATACAATACTTCTTTTTAAAAAATTATGTGAAATCTGGACATTGGCATTGGCAGAACATAAAATCTCTCAGTCATCGTCATCCAAACTAGTTCTTTTCCTGTAAACTAGTCGTAACCTGTACACAGAGATCTACTTATTCACAAGTTGGGCTATAATGGCAGGGCTGGAGAACCGTTCGGAGCTGTTTTGCTGATCATCCGCGCTCTGGATCGATCTCTGTTCATGCTTGCCTTGAGCTTTACACAGAAAGGATATTGCTTTGATCTGCATAACCCAGGCTACCACAGTAGATGTCCAGTGGGTAGGGTCAGCCCCCCTGAGCACCGGCAGAACATGCCTAGACTAGAGGAAGCTTCAGGATTTCTCTTTCTTACTCCTCGCTGTAGTCTTGGAGCCACGGCAATGGCGACAACGTTCGTCCACACTGTAGCTTTCCAAGAAGCACCTCCTCTTTGGATTATCCGCTTGCTTTTTTGTCCCCAGGGGATGGCCGTGGCTTCCTGCAGTGGCTCATCTCCGGGTTCTCAGACCCATTCTCTTTCCCCTTCAATAAATTCTACTCATCGGAATGATCCCAGGGAATCCGATTCCTGCCTGGACCCTGAGGCCGCTGGGCAAATCCGGGGGTCATTATCTTGTGCATGTGTGTATTCATTCTCTGATACGTGGTCAAGTCAGTAACCCAAAGATCAGACCGCTCCTGCTTTAAACAGAAAATATCCGAGCTCTGAAAATGTAAAAGCCATTACCAAATTCGACTCTCTTTCTCAACTTCTGGAAGCCAAGTCCTCAAACTTTATATCTCACAATGATTTCCCAACACTTCCTACTCCCGTGAAGGTCTATTGAGTTGTTGTTATTGTGGTTGTTGTTGTTTTTAATAAATTAGGCATTGTGTGAGGAGGTTTTATATCACATTTCGCCTATTCCAATTAGCTTGTTAGTGACCAAGTCACCTTGGACTTCCATCAGTGATCTTCTACTGGGTGTAGACTCCCATCTAAGCAGTAAATGGTCTGTGGACTTTAATAAAATACGGGGAGGGGGCTTCTTTTCCCATTTAGTGATATGTTCTCTGCCAAGTAATATGTTCTTGTCCTCAGCTTCAACCCATGTTTCTCTCGTGGGGGTTTGGGGTGCATCTCAGACGACCACACTCCCCTTGTGCTTCTAGCTCCATGCTTGGTGCAGCCAAAAGTGAGCCCCGGAGGGAGATGGTACGGTGCAGGGAGGGGTAGAGGATGGCCCCTGCCCGTCTCTGCACCCCCTGCAGGTACACCGGCAACGACTCCGTGATCGGGGTGGCAGCTCTGGGATCCCTCAGCGCCCCAGAAGGACTTACACGAAGTGCACAGCTCTCTCCGTGCCCAGCTCAGCTCTAGCACGTAGGCTGGCCCCCAACCCCTCTGCACGTGTCTATGTTTTAAAAATTCTAATCTCTTTCCTTTGTTCCCTGACCTCTGAGGGTAGCAGCTGCCTTGTATGGTCGCTATTCCATAATGTCTTTGTGCCTTCTTTTTGCTACTCCAATTCTAAAATATCCAGTTAACAATTCTGAACACCAAATGCTTCTGTTTAAATAATTGGTGCGTTCTCTCTCTCTCTCTTGACTGGTCTCTGACTAATACGTATGCTGAACACATAAAATTTATGCAATTTCTTTTAAAAATTATAGATCGATGTACCACCCAAGAACAGCTCTTATTAACATTTTTACCTCTTCCTTCCAGCATTTTCTATGGATAAATATTATTTGAGAGGGACATATGTTGCTAGGACTGCATCAATAAGACTAAGTACCCAATTTTTCTGTTATATCATAAAATCTTGGACAGACATTCACCAAATTAGAGTGGCATATACAGGACACTTATTAATATATTTGGTCATGTGCTTTATTCAAAATTTTAATGGGAGACCCGAGAGGGCAACTCATGGGTACAGGCAATTGTACCCCAGGGCACGCAATACGAAGATTCCTGGAGCTCCAGTGAGATACTAGTTAGGATGTCATGCTGGGAGCAGGGAAGCGAACAGAGACAAAAGCAAAAGCTACTAGGGCAAATAAATGCTCCAAGTTCCAGGCTATTTTTGGTTGCCATCTAGATGCTACTCACTTGATTCCCTCTGAGCCGTATTTTCTGGCTTGAGTTTCAGGCAGGACTGAATCACTGAACGATGCTTCATGAACTGACAGCATGCGGGCAAGAAGTGTGTCGAATGGTCAGACTTAGAAGCTGCTTGTCCCCAGCGGTATCCCCGGGGGCCTCTGCAGTGCAGACGGCAGACGCGGTGACATGGGTGGGGCCACCCTCTCTGAAGGACGCAGGGCCAGGGAGCGGAAGGAGGTGGGGACACCTTCATGCTGTGAGGCAGGGTGACATCTGCGCCGGGAGAAAGGAAGGACAGAGGGCTGTGTGAGGAGCACCTTGGACTCGTGCAGAGTTGCAAGGAAGCCCCAGCCAGGCTGATGGACGTTTTGAGCAAGTAAAATTTCAAAAGTCGAGAACCACGTACACCTGGCATGTGATCCACACCCAATCAGTATGGACGGGAGTCTAAATGAGCAGCAAGCAAGCCACTGCGTGAGCACAGCTCTTTTCATGAAAACAATATACTTTCAAGCTCTCAGCACAGTAGGAAAGACTAGATTATGTATAAACGTCAAAAGAAGAAGCAGAAAGCAACGAAGGGCAGTTAACACTTGGGTGCGTTGCGCGGAGAGCTCCGGCTCTTGTCCCTCCTGACGTTTCCGCACAAACACGTCACAGGTGTCTGGTCCTCTCACTTCAGCCTCTCCGTGGCTGTGTCTGTCCCGCACACGGAATTCAGCACGTTCTCTCATTCACGCTCGGGCAACACAAACCCTCAATCGTGGTGAGCGACGCAAAACTCACTGCGGATTTCACTGGGGGGATGAATGCGATTGCTTATACAGCACATCCCACAATTTATTTTCTTCAGCAAATACAACATCAACCCTGATCACAGAGCTACGGACATTTTCTTCTCCCCACTTCCTTCCCCGATATCCGGCCTCTTCTTCCCAGATGTCGCTCACATATCTGTTTCGTTATGCACACGATTTGGTTGGTCCTTCCTTAGCTGACTCTCCATCATCGATATGTCCAAACCCGTCTTGATGAGCTAAATGCCTGTGTTCATAATCTCTGCCCTCTTTTGAAGACCAGCACCTGCTGCACGAGCGCGGGCCCCGTGACGCGACACCGCTCCGGACCATTTTTCTCAAATACACACAAAGTTCTGTCGCAGGGGACTATCAATGGGTTAAATTTCCTCATCCTATAAAAGAAAAACCCACTTTTGCAGCATAATGTACGTAATATTTGCACTTCCTTTTTCACAGAAAATACACTGTGGCTATTATTCCAGGTCAGCGATGGACAATGACGAATGATCTCTGTCTTTGTGGGAGTGCTAAGCAACTCCTTTAACGTGTCCACTAGGAAAGAGCATGATCCACACATGCACACACACACAGTGGGGTTAGAGGCACCAACAATCCCCACAGTCAGACATCCGTGTGTAACCGCTGGCCTCCCCAAACATCGGCAAGAACACATATTTTTGTATGGTATATGTATTACATACAATGTTCGTACAATAGCACCTAACTTTTTCATTTTTTCAGTAAGCTATGTGGTTTGTGAGTTTTTTCAAGTTTTACAAATCTGCAAAAACTTTTCCAATGTATTTAGTGAAAAAAATCCACATTATAAATGGACCCGGGCAGTTCCAACCTATGTTGGTCAAGGGTGAACTGTATAAACAATCACATATATATTGCCTTCAATAATTATCTTAAATAATATTCTGGCCTAAATATATTATTGTCTTAAAATAATATGTAATATATATGATGTATACTGTATATATTGTATGTAATAATATAGAATATATACAACAATATGTATAATTGTCTTAAAATCTGTAAGGAATTGTTTTTATGCTTTGGTATGCATATGTGTTAGTAGGATGCTATATGTGCAAACTTAATTTTTTGGTAGGCTAGATGCTCAGATTTGGAATTTCTAGACACCTTTCCTCAATTTATACTCTCGCCAACAAAATGAAAGTGAACTATCGCTTTTCACCCTCAGATCAAGGTGGCCAGTTTTCATAGTCTAACCTCCCACATAAATACTAAAATGTTATTTTCAAGTGCCAAAAGTAATATGCTCATAATTTGATGAGCGTATCATTGGACTGTACATAGTTTTGGTGAAAATTCGTCATCTTGATAACAGTGAGCTTGACAATTTTTCTCTGGAAAGGTCTCCCACCACCACTTTTGGTCTATTCCTGTCAGTTTCTGTTCTAAGTTTTCGTTACCACAGGACACAGCGCTGTGCGTGTAGTGACCAGAGGGGTCCGAAGTCGGGCCTGGTGCGGACAAAACCCAGAAATACCTCTACACCTGCCTTTAGTTGGTTCTAGACCAAAGCGTGAAGGCAATCCAAAGGACAAAAATAAGCTCAAAATATATCGTAAACCTAATAATACAAAATGTCAAACTACAGAAATTCCTATAAAGTGTCAATTACAGAAGAAATATGAGAATGCATTTGTGTCGCCGGATCAGGCAGGGAGTTCAAAGAGGCAACATCAAAAGCACAATTCATGAAAAAAACGATGAATTGCCTATCCTCACAATTTTAAAATTCGCTCTATAAAGACACCATTAAAACGCAGGCAAGACAAATCGGAGACTGGCGAGAATACTTGTGTGGAGGTCTGTATGTGGGTGTTTACAGCTGTGGGAGTCCTGATTTCCAAGGACTGGAAACAGCCTGATAGTCCCCCACTCCGTGGGTGGAGAAACCGCAGTTGGACCTTGATCCGTGGCCGGTTGCTGGGCAAACTGGGGAAACACACGGGCACGTGGATGGCTCCCGCGGGAGTCACGCGAAGTGAGGGAAGATGAACTCAAAAGGCTGAACAATCTATGATCTCACTGACGCGGTGTTCTGGAAACACAGCAGCAGCTGGTGAAAACCATCAGGGGTTGACAGCTGTTGGGGTGTGGGAAAAACTGAACACCAAGGGA
Source organism: Nasua narica (assembly GCA_028533885.1). NCBI lineage: Eukaryota > Metazoa > Chordata > Mammalia > Carnivora > Procyonidae > Nasua > Nasua narica. Next base: position 1,777,200 of record CM052811.1, on the reverse strand, counting down.
TGGCACCGAGAAAATTCCGGGGGTGACAGACCAGCTCTGTGTCTTGAGCGTGGTTATATGGCGCTTAGGCACCTGTCGGAACTGAGAACCACATACCCCAAAGAGTGAGGTACATTGCGTATAAATTTAAAAGCAAGCAGGTGAAAGTTTAAACAGGCAATTTAGATGTATCTAGAGGGAAAACTCCTGGCTTGCTTTATACATTAAAATATCTCCAAATATATATACTTATATATTCTTTATTTATATGTGATTGAGGAGTGATGTTTTAGAATATTTATTCATTGTAGTCAACACTGCCAATTTTCTGATAGAAAGCAATTACCGAAAATTTTCAGATAAATGACAAAATATGAAAGTAGAGTAGTGGTTCACATGTATAATAAAGAGCATATTAGTATATAAAATTTAGTAAAATCATTATATCTCTTTTGAACCAGTAAATGTTTATGAATTTAAAAAATTACCACAAAGCATAATAATAGAGATAAGGTCATATCTTTATAGGATTGCTTGAGTACTAGCATTCATTATAGGAAACAAAAAGTTTTTTAATATGTAATTTATTTTAATTAAGTTTATTTTATTCTCTTTTATTTTAAGTTTATATTTATTTAAGTAATCTCTGCACCCAACATGGGTCTCAGACTCATGATCCCAAGATCAAGAATCGCATGCTCTTCCAACTGAACCAGCCAGGCGCCCTGGAAACAAAATTATTTTTAAGAGCTATAATTACTCTTTAGTTATTAAATTAAATTCAGGTCCTGAACTCTTCAGTAAAAATCTTTACTTGGAAGTTTATCATGTCTTGTGGGGATGAATGAGAAGCCAATTGTTCATTTGGTGCTTTATCACCTATAAATTCCATGGGGAAGAACTACTCCAAGATCATATTAAACCCCATCCATAGTCAGTCTTCTCTGATCTAGACAAAATTACATCTACACACACGCACGCACCAAAAAAGAAGAAAGTAATGGAGAAAGTGAGGAAATCAAAACACAATTTCCCTGCCAATCAAATCAATTAAATTGCTCCACTGTCATATTGATAGGTCCAAGTTCTATGAGCAAGTTCTTCCCAAGTGAATGTTCAAATCAGGCCCATGAAGAAATATTAGAAGTAGAAAGTAAGCATGACAATGACCTTATGTCTGCTCAGGAACTACTTAGACAACACCACAGCGAGCAGTCCTGAAGATTCCATCCGTGAGTTTGCGTCAATGCAACTGCAGGACCACCTCAGTCGGTGAAGCATCCGCCTTCAGCTCAGCTCATGATCCCAGGGTCCCGGATTGAGCCCCACGTGGAGCCCCGTGTGGGCTCTGTGTTCAGCTGGGAGTCTGCTCGTCCCTCTACCCCTCCCCCCGTTTGGGCTCTCTCTTCCAAATGCATAAATAAAATCTTTTAAAAAATGAAGAATGAGAAAAAGAAATTGTAGTGCCACCTAAAACTGTTGATCAAGTTCAGTGGTTTGTCTTTATCATACTTAGTTACTCATAGGACAGAATCGAAGCTTAGAATTTGCTGGTAAAACCACAGCAGAAATAGGTTTTTTGAAACTTTGTAAGTTTGTTCTACCACCCAAGTTCAATTAAAAGTAGAATTTGTTAAATACAGGAAATTGGCAGCAGCAAGGTAGCAGGAGAAATCAAGCATCTGATCCTGCTGACATTTATTGTTCCTGCAATCCAATGCCAATCTCATCGTATTAGACCACCGCAATATCTTAAAATACAACTAACTGGGGTGCCCAAGTGGCTCAGTTGGTTGAGCGTCTGACCCTTGATTTCGGCTCTGGTCATGATCTCAGGGTGGTGAGATCGAGCCCCATATTGGGCTCCACGTGGTGCAGAATCTGCTTGAGATTCTCTTCTTCTCCTCTGCTCCTTCTTCCACTCATGAGCACTCGTGTGTTCTCTCTAAAAAAATAATAAAATAAAATTGTAATAATAACTAAACATGTTGATAATATATATGCATCCCATATGTATCATAACAGCATATATTAGAACTATGTCCTGCTATGGATCAATATGCATTATATCCTATAGGTACTATAGGTATGTCTTTTTCATATGTATATATATTTCTTGATGTTTCCCTCAATATGTAATTGTGTGCAACGTAATTTGAACACTAATGCTCTATAATAGGACTGCGGCTCATTCTGTTGGAATAATGTTCTCTAGTCTGTGTCAATAAGTGATTTCACTCATTTACCTCAAATCTCTTGTTTCTTCCATTCTTCCTCTCCTTCGCTCCCTCCCTTGTTTCCTTCTTCCTTCTCTCCTTCTTTCTTCCATTTTGTAAACCAGAAATCTATGGAGCACCTTCTGTTTTCTAGGCTTTATGCTAAAGATAGACACATTTTTGACCGTCTGTTTCTAGGAGACAAAAATGTGAATTATACCAAGTCGCCTGCTCTAAGGAAGAATAAGGAAAACAGACACAAACACAATATCTTATTTTAGTAGGAAGTCAGGTCAAAGTGTTACTGCAATGCCAAAGAGGCCATGATTCTCTGTGCTTAGGAATGACATAGACCACCTTTCAGACATTTGTGCTTGGGAATGAAGGAAAGACTATCAGGCAGAACTCAAGAAAAGAATTTAAGCAGAGAGAGCTACATGACCAATTGTGTGGCTGCTTCAAAATCGATGACCTGTCCCAACAACACAGAGCAGTCTGGTGAGCTAGAATGAGGATTTTTCTCTTCAGCATCTATTAATAAATATTCTAGGCTTCGCAGATCATACAGTCTCTGCTGCAAGCACTCGACTCTGCCATCAAGTACGGAAACAGCCATGCGCTGTGCCTAAATGAACGGGCATTGTTACGTTCCAATAAAACTTTATGCACAAAAACAGGCGGCGGGCCGGGTTTGTCCTCGCCTGTACTGTGCCCCTGCTCCTCTCGTGGGTCCGGCAGCTCCAGATAATACCTTCCTTATTAAATTTGGTGAAACCGGGGGGTTACTGGTATGCAAATAATAGTCCTTTGTAATTAAAGAATCTATTCATAGATTCATATTTTGCTAACTTCTGTTTTTAAAATAATTTTATTTACCTCATTCCACACCACTTATACAAGTGAGTGTAGACCCAAATCTGTACTAACCCAAGTACTTCATCACATAAAAATTGCTGGTAGGAATGTAAGCACATTTCTAAGGATATTAAGTATGGAATTTTGATTAAAAATATAATATTCAGAGAAAATATGACTTTGTTCCTACATTTATAAAATATCAGCATTTGCTATAATTGGAAAGAAAATGAAGATATACAAGGTGCTACTTTCAAAGTATAGCACAGACTAAAAAAGTGATAAATTATACCTATTTTTGATTCTTTTTCTTTCCTGCTTTATTATGTTGATTTATATAAATTGTATCAAATTTGGATAACCCTTGCAAATGCTAATTTAATCAGCCTTAATTCCTTTGATATGCAGAAGAACTTTATTCATCATAGCAAACTAACTTCTGTTACTTTAACTGTCTGAAGACTTCTGTGGAGTTGACAATGTACCCAGAATTAATTAACTACTGTTCCAAGGACTCAGCCAACTTTTTGTGTGGGTCATTACATTTACCATTTTAATATTTTACAGTAAATTATCCACCTCTTCAATGTGCCAAACACACTTAATGAATTGGAAATTTGGAGTTTATAAGACCTCATACAGTTTTTCTCTTAATATTAAACAACCTAGAGCTTTTATTATGGATGGTACAAACTAGAGAAAATTTAAACCTAAGTGTTCAAGAACAATATTCATCACACACATGCATTTAATTTAAAGTGAGGAGGAGACACATACAGGGAATTTCTCTTTAAGCATCAGTTTTGCTAAATGTCTTCACAACAATCAAGTGATGTTGTTGTGGGGCTCCATTTAAATATGGAGACCCATGTTTACCTTCTAAATAATGCTTTGTTAATTATTGCAGACTAAGTCTAATGAAGAATGATACAGGTTTGGGGAGACTTTGAGGGATATATTTTAAATCAATAATTAAGAATCATCACAGATTTACATTTTACCACCACTATATTAAACATGCTTTATCACATTGAACTCTCTCAGTGATCCTGTTATTATTGCCCATTGTAGAAATGCAAAATTAAGCATGCCAAGGGTAAATCATTTGCCCAGAGTCAAGACCAATCTTCAGCAATATCAGAATTTTAAACACGTTTGTCTAACACCATGACACCAGTTTGAACCTCTCTTATAGATTATCAAAGTAAAGAGAAATAAAAGGAGAATGTGGGACTTCAAGTGTTGGACTCATGCTCAAGCCAGATATTTGGCTGGAATTCCCAGTACATGTTAATGCATCAAAGATATCTACATGCCTCAAACTTATTAGGGTTGCAAATAACCTCACCAAGTTATTCCATTTTTTAATGGAATTCACTCATTGAAACTGAATTTGCTTTACAATCTTAAAAATCAAGGAGGAACTTTTCCAACCTGCCATCTGCACTGGAGCCACTGCCAAGGTACAAACTTTCCTAAAACCCTGAGGGAGAGACCATTATTCTTGAGGTGGAAACATCTGATACAATAAAAATAAAAGGCCAAGATCTGGGATAAGGAAAGAGTTTCTCCTGATCAGCAAAGAGTGATTTTTGCTGAAAGATGGTGGTACTTGGTCTGACTGTAGCATTCAAAAGAAATCCACCCCTCATCTTGTATTGAAACTTTGTGATGAAGCTAAGAAAGAGAAGCAATCTTACCACACTCCCAAAAAGATAAACATCTGAGAAAAAAGGTTCAGTGGGCTGTCCTGAAATACTATCTGGGGGGTGAGAGTGGCAAAACTGGTCACCTTTGTTGGGAGTGGTCTTCAGCTGGAGTTTTTATGGTCAGCCACTAGACCGACATTGTTGTGGCAAACATCTGACCTATTGCTTCAATAAACCAGAAGACAAATCACTGTGTACGACTCAATAAAAACATGAATGAAAAAGGGCATCAAAGAAGACAGGATAAGATCACAAAGGTCTGCTTTGTGTATTATGGAAGAGCCACTGTATGAGCATCAGGCTAGGACCTTCAAGAGAAGCAGTGAGAATAGGACCCAAGAACCCAAGCTAGCAGTAAGGAGGAGAGTCTTTAGCTGAAGGCATGTGAATGGAGTCCCTCGCAAGCAGGTCCCCATGAGGTGACTAGGGTGCTAAGGGACTCCGTAAAAGGGGATTTCTGATGGATACTAGCACTCCAGTCTTACTAAGAAGAGGAAGGAAGAGGAGTATGTGCAAATGGAAATCAAGCCAGACCTTGAAACTCATTAAACTATTATGGTGCCTTCTTGTGGTGGATAGAGATGCAGGGCAACACCCAAGGTCTGAAGTTTGTCCTGAATCCAATAATTTTGCCTCAGAGAGTGAATGGAGCTCCACACTGACATTTTATATTGATCACCACTTAAAATTATAGCTACTTTATCTTTAAGCCACAGCTATATGATAGGTTTTATATTTAAAATATTTATATAGGTATTTATTTAACAAATCCCAGCATCCTGAGACCATTCAGTCAGTCCAACATATTGATAATGGTTTTTGTTTTGTAGAATCAACTATTAAAGGGATGCATAAATTAAAGAAAAAATATTTCAAATAGATGCAAAAAAATGGACAATTATTCTTGAGCCTGAATCACTAAATTGTGTATGAAATCAATAAAAGACTTATAGTTGAAAATTTGAGGGCATAAGTTCCACTCACCAGATCCTTTTATGAGCTACATCCCCAGTGACCTTTGAGGATTCCACAAACAGAGCTTTAAAATCACTCTGCTCATTTGAGTTCTAGCTCAATATATTTCCTGTAACACCACAACTGCAAGAGAGAAGTCTTTTCTAAATTGTAGTAAAGGAATTTTGAAATTTTCTTGGATAAGCAGCAAAGAGAAAAGTGGTAACTCTAGACCATAGAAAATTCATTATTACTCATTTAGTATTTTCACTGAAATTACAAAGTGTTCCAGCACAAATGTCAAGGTTTTAGGGGGAAATGTACCTTAATGATAAATCATACACAACTGTAAGAGACTAAAATTCAATAAAGAAACAACTCATGAGGGCACCTGGGTGGCTCAGTTGGTTAAGCGACTGCCTTCGGCTCGGGTCATGATCCCGGAGTCCCGGGATCGAGTCCCACATCGGGCTCCCAGCTCCATGGGGAGTCCGCTTCTCACTCTGACCTTCTCCCCTCTCATGCTCTCACTCTCTCTCTTTCCTAATAAATAAATAAATAAAATCTTTAAAAAAAAAAAAGAAACAACTCATGAAAAAGGTATGAGTGAATTTTATATATACATATATATACATATATATGTATATATATATATGATTCTAGTGTTTTTCAAATTAAAGGGTTACATTTTGTGCAAACAAAGTTGTTATATATGCACATTGTCATTAAATCTGATGATGGATTTATGTTATTTATGTTTGAGAATTTACAAGGAAGCTACAGATAACACCAGAACGAGTTCAGGCTGAGAAATAAAAATAAGTTGGGACATGGTACTTTATTTTAATCAAATCAGATTGATAAAGATTAAAAAAAAATCATGCTGCTTGATGAAACCAAAGAATCTGTTTTGATGACTCAGACTATGATGATTGGCACATTAAAATTATCAGCAGTACATAAGGAATGAAAATTGGCCCAAGTTTAGATGGTGGTGATTGAATCATTCAATGAAACTTCTCTGGGAAGCATGAATCTTCAGCTTCATGGTCTTTGTGAACAAGCACTAGCGAGCAGTTAAGATTCAAATCAACATTAACACATTATTGTGGAGTAAAATCATAGTATAAACCCACCCTCCCCCTTTCCCAGTAAGAACCATGGGCTAACCCTACAATATTTTCATGACACAAGCTTTTGATTATGGGTAAACAAACTCTAAGTTACCTACCAAATAAATCCTCTGTTGCTGAAAAGATAAAACACCCCAAGATTTGAACATTCTGGCATAATAAACACACACACACACACACACACACACAGATTCTAAATCCAGAAGATAAAAAATGACTGAATGCAAGAGAAGCTGAAGAGATACGGGAAATCCAAAGACTGTCATTGAGATAATTCTAGGGGGGGGACAAAAACACTCCAGCTGTGTCTCCTTTGGGACACACGACAGGGTTGGGCTTCTGAACCTAGTGAATTTAAGTATGGACATGTTAATTGTTTGGGCCAATCAGTTATGAGCAGAAGCATTAGGAGCTATTGTACATTTTGCTACATTTATCAACATTTGGCATTTGGCAAAGCTGTCCACATTCTAAAGGAAGAGATTGCTACTTTAGGCTGGCCCCTGAGGGCCCTTGCTAAGTTAGAGGCCCCCTCCTAAACCACATAGACATGACACAGAAGGAGAAAGCAAACCTTTGTGTTTCTCAGTCACACAGATTTGAGGGCAGCTTGATCTCAAAGCATAACCTAGCCTATCTGATAAAGGCACACGGCAAAACTCTCTTCCAAGAACCAAGATGAAACAGAGTCATTTCCAGATAAATAAAAACTGATTGTATTTACTCTTCAACAGACCTCCCTAAAAGAATTTCTAAAAGATGCACATTAGGGAAAGTCTGAGATATGAAAAAACTGGTGGCCAAATAAATACTTTGAATAAAAAAAAAAGAAATACTTTGAATAAAATATTAGTTATAATAACATATAATATGTGAGCTTTTAAAATAGATTATTAACCTACTAACAACAAAGTTAACATTGGTACAAAAGTCAGGAGAAAATTAGATTGTTTGCTAGCCTATGAATTAACATATTAATAAATTTTAGATTTTTTTACCATCAAGTACACATGCCATATTTCAAGGGTACTAGTGAAAGAAAAGGTATGACATTGAAACCACTAACACCACAAAACATAATGAGAAAAGCAAAAATAAAAAATACATATTCAATTCAAAATACAAAAATATTGATAAGAGAAAATGACAATAAAAAGTGTAAAATCAGAGCACAGAAAATGATCCAAATATATCAATAATTCTAATATATATAAATGCAACTACATTTTCTTGTTAAAGTTTAAGGAGTTTAAAAGTAATTTAAAACAAAATTTAAAAATAATTTTATTTAATATAAAATTTAAATTTAATAATAACATTGAGTTTAAATACATTTTTAAATTACAGGATATAGACAAAATATAAGGACAAAAAGTTCTCTTCAGAGAGAACAAAAATACATGGTGGGAAGCTCATCATTTTCCCCTTTAGGCATTTCCTGAGTGCTAACAACAAACTGAGAAAATTAAATAAAGAAACTTGAATGTAAAATCATATACTTGTTTTATTTTTCTCCTCAAAGCATTTGCTCAGTCATTCTCAAGGACGGACCAAAGCAGCTCATGTATGTGTGACACCCAATAGGCAAAGATACAGAGCAGAACATTTAGCTATTTTATAGTACTGCAGAGCCAAACATGGGAATTGTCTACCAAAGATCACAAGCCATGGCACACATTATGATCTTCCAGTTGAGCCCAGATTCAATAAAATCTGAAATCTGGTCTATGATAATTTTGGTTCCTGATCAGATACATAGAAACTGCTTCTCCTTTGATTCTCTGACAGAGACAAAGTAAACCTACTTTGAAAATAGATAATATTGTAACAGAGTCTCGCATTCAATCCCAAATAGCCAGTATGCCAAGGTATAAGACAAAGAATCGAAAAGCAAAAGGTCAATAAAAACAGGCATGCAGATGAACCAGATTCTGGAATTTGCAGATATGGCTTTAAAATAACTCTGATTAATGTGTTCAATAAAATAGATTATAAGAAGTAGAAATTATAGAATTGAAAATAAAATAGTTGAATTTAATTGGATTGAAATTATTTGGAAAGCTGGAAATATTGATGAGAGATAAATATACACACACTCTCTGACACAACAATTTCACTCCTAGGTGCGTACACCCAAGGTAAATACAGATATATATGCATATATACCATAAGTCATATCCAACAACATTCATAAAAGAATTACCTATAATAGCACAAAACTGAAAATAAATCAAATATTTTATTAATGGTAGAAGGGACATATCCTTTATACTGTAGTTAATGGAATTCTATACAACATGAAAATGAATGACCCATTGCTACCCACAGCAAAATAGACCACACTGACATAATGAAGGGGGAAGAAAGTGACAATGACTTAGAGAGCAAAGTTATTAGTATCTAGTAAATGTGAAAATGTGCATAGCCTTTGGTTAAGATTATCCATTTCAAATACATTCCCTAGAAAAAATCTCTTCATGTGAACAAAGATATACATGGAAAACAAACTTAAAAAAGGTTTATATGGTCTCAAACAATGTACCCATTATTAATTATAATATGTCCAAATATTATAATATAATCACCTACTCTGCTACAGTTAAATACTCCATAGCTACGTGTATTAATCTGGCGAATCTAAAAATTATGTTGAGCAAAAAAGAATGTAGCACCAATAAAGTATGGTACCATTTAAATAAAATGTTACACACAGAGCAAGCTTATATATAATTTGCAAAGACATACATGTGATGCTGAAGTACAGAAATGTGTGCTAAAACCTCCACTATATTTCCACTTACTGTCTCAAGAAGGCCAGAAATGGAACAAAGGTGTCTTTTATTTGTATCTGCATCATTTTATTTCTTTAAAGCATGATACTAAGCAACATGGCGTATGTTAAAGTCACGCCCATTGTATCACTCTGTACTTTTGTATATGTACAATACTTTAGATTAAAATTTACAGGATAGCAGATTTCCAGTGGTATCTCAGTCACTCCCATTTATTCATCGATAATTTACTATGCCAATGGATGATCACTAGTATTTATTAAATGTTTACGTTGGTGTCAGGGACTCTAAGTACTTTATGTAGATAATCTTACTTAATTCTCTCTTGATAAACCTCGTTCTGGAATTTAATGACTCTCTTTGTATAAATGAGGCAAAAATATTCTGATAAAACTCAATTCACCAGCCTAGGACATGGATGAATAACTCACACTTCAGAATGGCAAAGGAAGAAGTGGCAAGGGTAGCCGAGGAGATCCTCACTCAGTCTCATCACGGAGGACTCCAGGAATCCAGACGAAGTGGGAGGGCTCCAAGCAGAAGGGGGTCCGTGCTGGTCCTGGAGTGGGCCACCCAGCTGTGGCCAGGTCAGCTCAGTTGTGCCTCGGTGCTGCCTTCCGTGCACACTCACCCGAGTGCAGAAGGACATTTCATGTCCCTCCCTGGAGGAGAATCAGAGAGAGAAAATTACTTTAAACGGTGATGTCTTTGCCTCAGTCCATGAGGCATCATCCTTCCAGAGCCGGATTAAAAATCAAGACGTCTGTGACCTCACACTGAAGCCTCTGAGCTCCCAGGAGGGCCCCCCACGAACAGGATAAAGGAACAAAATCCCACCTCAGCACTTACCGGGAAAAGCAGCCATCAGTGAACTAATGATGGTTAGCATAACACCTTTCTTTTTTCTGTTTTGGTTTGGTTTGGTTTGGTTTAATTTATTTTTTCAATATAAATTAATATAAATAAATAAATATATTATATAAATATAAAACAAATTATTTTAAATTTACTTTTTGTTCAATTTTATTTTTTCAGTGTTACAAGATTACTTGTTCATGCACCACA
>CM052811.1:1733167-1766397 GCA_028533885.1 Nasua narica | reverse complement strand
AGTGCTCCATGCAGTATGTGCCCTCCTCAGTACCCACCACCAGGCTCGCCCAACCCCCCACCCCCCTCCCCTCCAAGACCCTCTGTTTGTTGCTCAGAGTCCACAGTCTCTCATGGTTCATCTCCCCCTCTCATTTCCCCCCATTCACCCTTCCCTTCCTTTTCACAATGCCCTCTATGTTTTTCCTTATGCTCCACATGTAAGTGAGACCATATGATAATTGACTTTCTCTGCTCAACTTACTTCACTCCACATAATCTCCTGCAGTCCCGTCCATGTTGATACAAAAGTTGGGTATTCATCCTTTCTGATGGAGGCGTGATATTCCATTGTATATATGGACCCTATCTTCTTTATCCATTCGTCTGTTGAAGGGCATCGTGGCTCTTTCCACAGTTTGGCTATTGTGGACATTGCTGCTATGAACATTGGGGTATATGTAGCCCTTCTTTTCACTGCATCTGTTTCTTTGGGGTAAATACCCAGTAGTGCAACTGCAGGGTCATCGGGCAGCTCTATTTTTAATTTACCATAACACCTTTCTGAGTTGATTTCTGCATGGTTCCCTCACTTTCAAAAAGCTGCTTTCATCTTTATAAGTTATTAACAGAAATCCTTTGGTAATTTCCAGGGACTCAAGAATTGTCACTATTGTTTCCAAAACAGGGTTTCAATCTAAAAGAATTTGAATTAATTTTCCAAGAACACACCCCGTTTGGGAGGCCTGTCCTTTCATATCCAGGTAAGTGATAAATAAAACTGTAACATCTGTTACCAGCTTTGTCTTTAAACTGGTGAAGACCAATCCCCCTATTTAGACTGAGATCAGTCTCCACACTGGTTCCATGTCCTTACTCATGGTGTCAAGGTCATGGACTCCCCATGTCGCTCCTAAAAGAGGTTTCCATCCCGTGGACCAGCTCGCGTGAGTTGCTGATCAGGATGGTAAGCATCTGTTGCAGGCTGGGCTGCGCTCTTTCCCTGCCGTGAGAACTGTCTCTTGCTTCCCTAACCTGCGTAGAGTTCCAATTCAGGACAATTTAGCTGCACACCTGTCTGCCCCACCTGGCAGAGAACACAAGCAGCAGTTCCTGGCTCACCAGATGGCCTAGAACTGAAGGTTGGATGGATCTGGGCTAAAGCACCGGCAAGAAGACAAGGTAAAGATGCAATAAAGAACCTCAAGAGCAAAGGCCTTCACTCTGGATCTTTTCCAAAAACAAGAGGAAGTCCACTTCCTGGAACATAGTGAGTGAGCGGGGAGGGGGAATAAGACAATATCAGGGACAGACTGAGGTCCTGGAGGATCTTGTAGGCTGTGAGGAGGACTTTGGGTTTTATTTTATTTTTATTTTATTCTTAGAGCCTAGGAAGCCACTGGGAAAGCCTCAGCAGAAAGGTGAACCCATTGCGGAAGTCTAAGGAACTACCTTGTCTGTTGCAAAAGAGATGAAAGATAGGGTGTCCGTTTCAAAGAAAAGAAAAAGAACTGAATGACGGATCAGATGTCGTGCAAGATGTGAACAATGCTCCCATTCTTTGTTTCCAGCCTTTCTTTCTGGAAGGTTCTGAGCCCAGGACTATGTTGCCATGCTTGTCATCAAGTTGCCTTGTCTCTCTCACTGGCACAGGGATGGGTGGCATTAGCTCTAATTCAATATAATTAGATTACATAATTATAATACATAATTAGAACATTTTCTAATATTCCTTCTACTTAAAAATATTCTGTGACTAATTGTTTGCTGAATAAATTAAGTTAATTAAAATACACGGCACCCAAAATTTTGGATGAAAAACTAGAAGGATGACTGATGGGACCATTTACTGACAGGACAGACTTGGAGAGGGGGTATGAGGGGGAGCATAGGATGCTCTGACTTGAACATATTATTTGAGATTCCTATTAGGCACCCCTAGTAGGTTCCAAGCAGAGATGGTAAGCAATTACTCATGAGAATCTAGAACTCAGGGAAGAGGTTTAGGTTAAAAATATACATTGTGGAGTTTTCAGCTTATAGATAATATATAGAACTCTCTGTGTTTTCAAAAGCAAAATAATTTCATAAGTGACATGTAAATACCAATCAGGAAAAAGTATTGCAGCTCAGCTTAGATGGGAAAGAGGGGAAAAAAATCAATGTCATCTAAAAGTAGAACAACCAAAAATAATGGCATGCCTATGCATTAGAATCATATGCAACAATTTAAGATAACATTTAAAGCATCTATGATATTTAAAGGAAGTGGTGATGTTACAAAATTAAATAAAAACCCAATGGGATAAACAAATTGAATTCAGTTATAAAATTTTAAAAGTCTATAGAAGGAAAAGACTGGAAAGAGCTAAAACAAAATAACAGAACTTATCTCATAATGATGGGAGCATGGGTGAATAAAACAAAAGTTGTCTATATCTTTTGAATTTTCAAGATACACGACACTGGTTATTAATTTTGTGTTATAAAATTATTTTGAAAGAAGAAAAAGGCAGCTTCTGGTTCCCTGTTATAAACAGCTAGAGATGAGATCCTAATAGCCTTGCTTTGGCACTTGCTAAGGGAAAGCAATAAGACAAATTGAGCACCTCATGAGAAAAATTTAATAAATAGAAGACTCCGCTGATGGATGGCATCGATTGTGTTTTATTGCAATGAGGATTCCAGAGCCCAATTGACCAATGTGTAATCAGCTCCATCTTTACTTCAATGTTAATAAATATTTGACTTCCCCACTCTGGACACTGCTCCGGTGGTCTTACTGCATCATTGACCTCACTGGCAAACACAGACACCCTTGACCTTTGCCATCGACTGCTTCTTGGGCTTATCAGCCAGATTCACACTAAAGCCAGCCCCATTTCTTTTTGTTTAAAAAAAAAAAAGCACTCAATTCAAATCAATAATGCCAACGTGATCAGTTTGAAGAAATCTCATGAAAAGATTCATTGATTAAAGGAATTGTAGGGAATTTTTGCTGCACTGATGTTTTAAACTCACATGTGTCGCAGGAGGAGTGCTACAAACAACATATGATGACATAAGAAGGAATTAAATCACCATCTCTTGGTGGAAACCACCACTATGTTTGAGCGTATTGTGAATTTGGAGTTATAATGTCTTTCTCATGGTTTTCATGAGAATGTAATGATTTATTTGGAAAAACATGGCACCCAGTCTATGGGTGATATTCAGCTGATGATATTCAGCTGATGATAGTTACATATTTTTTCATATCCTCTTCCTCTCTTCTAGAAAGTTAAAAAAAAAGAAATTTTAAAAAATAAATAACCAGCTCTTTTGACCCTTCCCTTCGAACTCTTTCCCCTATTTGAACTTCTCATCCCAGCACATCTCTTCTAACAAGTGCTCACGCTGAGAACTCACTTTGTAGCCAACACATGAGCAGATAGTTTTGGCTCTCCCTTAAAATCCATCCATAATCCAACTGTTCTTCATTGGTTATTGATCACCCCCATATTCTAGACCAAAACACCATCATCTCTCCTTGGAACACTGAAATATCTAGTCGTACCATGTCCTCCTGCCCTTGCTTCCCTTCTGTCACTACTTGGGAAAGCAGCTAGAAGGACCCTTATAAAGCACAATTCAGATCACTTCATTCCTGTTTCCAAAACTCTCTAGTGCTTTACCACCTCAGACCAAGCAAAAGCCAAAGCCCCTCCTGTTGCCTATAATGCAGCCTTTGGTCCCCAAGTGTACTTCACTTCTGGGCGGCCCATGAACTGTGGCCGCTACCTCTTTCAACCCCGAAGCATTACAGGGAAACGGGAAGTCTATTACAGGACAAGGGAGAAAAAGCAAAGATGGGAAGACATCTTGACAGTCCTATTCCTGTTCCTGAGGCAGTCTCTCCTTTCCCCTGGCTGACACAGGCTTGTACGACAGCCTCAAGGCTGCCTGAAAACTCTGGGTGAGAGCAGGCTTCCAAATGCCCCCTTCTCAGGAACCAAGCCAGCTGACGAAGAGCACATTGAGTTCTGCCGCTGGTTGGCAAAAATTTGAAAGACTCGCTCTCTGATATCATCTGATAAAGCTCAAACTGAAAGACCTGAAGAGTTGCTGCTCCGCTCTATTTATGGGGAAGTTTCCTCAGTGCTACAGTGTGCGTGGAGGGGGGGGGTGTAGATACTGCATTCGAGCAACGACCATTCATGTTATCGAACGTGGATGAGTAATCCACAGACAAGGAGGGCTGTGCGGGAGTTGGCCGCCGTACGTGGAGCCTCACTGCCTTTCTGAATAACGACAGGAGATCGCACCAGTATTTCTAGACCCTTCCAGAGCACTCTTTTGGAGTATACTTCTGAAGAGCAGCATGAATCCAAAAGTTTACCTATTAAGGAAAATAACAAGAACACAGAAAATAACTTAGCCATAGCTATAGAGTTTCGAAGAAAAAAGGTTGGACCACAGACCACCATCATCCCAGAAAGGACTCAAAAACAGATCATTTTCCCAATAAGCGTATTGACTCTGTACTCCAGTCAACTAGTAAATCATAGAAGTGAAGTCACAGAGGTAAACATCACCAAAAAGGGAGTTATAAGGATTCATAAGAGCCTTTTAGAAAGAACTAAATAAAGGATAATGCAAATGGTAGCACACTTAATAAATTAGGTACAGAAGACCGGGACAAAAATTCCTGAGCACACTCCCCATGCCCTACCCCCCACCCCAGTTATTTTTTTTTTTTTTCAAGGAATGGATATATGACCTAACTGAGCCAAATAAAAATCATCCCTGGGGCTTTTTTTTTTTTTTAACTGGCACAGAGAAGAGAAACAACAGGCTCACAGCCTTCCCCCGGGGGTGAAGCAGGAGGCGCGCACATGGGCGGCCACATTCCTGGCGCGTGGAGGAAGCCAGCCTGGGGGGGACGGGGCCACACGCCGGGAGAAACAGAGAGGAGACATTCTGGGGAAGAGTCCTGGTGTCACCCGCGGCTTCTGGGAGAACTTCCAGCAAACGGCTGTTTCCGTGGGGACATCGGGGCCATGGAAGTCCCCACATACCTAAGCTCACCCGAGTAACGTTTCTATCGCTCATGACCAAAGAATGGAAACTAAGGCAAAGTACTACAGATTTTTGAAAAGAAGATTTATAGCCTTCAAATTATCAGAGTAAAAATATATTTACAAGCTAATGTATACTTACAAAGGAAATTTTTGAAAGCAAAATTATCAGTATATTAGGCTAAAAGAGAAAAACGACATCTAAAGTTCAAAATATTGAAATTATTTCAAATAAAACACTCTATAGGAAAATCTAATTGAGTAAAAAAGTCCAACTATGTCAAAAAAAAATGGGAAAATGCAAGTGGACACACAGTATGAATGTAAATGGCCTAAAAAGCAGAGATAGCAATATCATTGAAAACAAAATAAGGTTTTACATAAAAGAATAAATGATTAAAACAGAATCGTTTTATTGATAAATGGCATAATAAAAAAACCTCCTATGAACATTTATATTCTGTTGAATTTTACTTAGAAATACTTAAAGCAAATTTTGTTTTGGGGGGGGGGGAAATTCAGGGAAATGCTGGTGGAAACCCAAAAGTAATACCAGATATTATGACACCAGTCTCAGTCTGGAAAAATCAAAAAGACCAAACAAAGAGGAATTTAATAACATAATTGTAAAGCATGTCCACATGTGTACATATTCTTATCTAAAACCTAAAAATAAACAGTATACTTTCCTTTCTGGATGGAATATAGAGATAATGCTTTAAAGAGGAATGTTTCACATTCATTTGGTTTTTTCTAGAATGGATCACTTTACAGCCAGAAAGTCCAAAGGGCAGGGAGGAAATAGCCTCTCACATTGTAAAACGTGCCTATCATGGAAAAGGTCTCTATTCTTTCTCATGAAACAAACTTTCCCTGTAAACTGGCTTTCCTTCAATGACAGCTGTTTAGAATTAAAAGGCTCACAAAACCTTTATCCACAAGAATTGCAAAGTACATTTTGAGCATGGGCACCATTTAGGGTTCCATCAAAGGGCCGCGTTGTGGCCATGACATGAGCTCTGACTATTAAATGTGCATTTGCTCACACACTCACCATTCATTGAATAAATATTTACTCGGCACTGACTGTGTATCAGACATCCTACCAGGGCATACAGGAGTGAGCGATGGTGGTTTCATGTCAGTTAAATTATCATGTAAATGTTCAAAGTACTATGAAGAAAAGGAAAAGGATGCCAACAGTGAGTATCTGATCTTTGAAGACCAAAAACAGGCACGATAATGAAATTGAGAAGCAGAACATCCAAGACAGGAATTTCTATTTTCAAAATATCATAGACCTCCCCAAAGCCCTGAGCTGCTTTCCTCGTGTTTACAACCAAAAGACAGATGTCTACTTTTCAGGATTAGGGTGAGGAATAAGTGTAACAATAGAAAACAAATATTTGGCACATAATAGTTGCTCTATGAATGTTCATAGGTAGACAGTGGGCAACAAAATTGACAGGCTTGGAAGATAGACAGGGTTCCAACCTTACTTAGCATGACTTTACTTCTTTGTCTCTGTTCTGTAAAGTGGGGGGTAAAATATTAATGTGAAACACACGGAATTGTGGATACGGGTGTGACTCGAAACAAACCAGGGCTCCGGGCTCAACGGCTGCCTCTCCCGAGGAGCTGAGAGGAGTTGGTGGTAGGACACGGAACACGCTCCCCATCTGATGGGTGCCCTTCATCCCCAAGCGTTTGAGTTGTATGTAGGAGAAGTGGAAGTTCCTGGTTGCACGCGCATAGCCATGAAAGTCGTGCTCTCCTCCTTCATCGGAAGCCTCTGCGCGGCAGGTGAGAACAGGGAGTGGCTTTGAGCCGAACCCCAGCTGGGGTCCTGGGGCCCACCACGGGTCCAGCTCCCAACTTGGCCGGATGCTCAGAAAAACAGGGGGAGGGTCTCTTTCGCTTGTGCCCTGGGAGGCAGGTTCAGCTTGCAGGAAACACACACCTAGGATAAGCTTTGAATTACTAATAGGGTGTAATTGAAATCCATATTCAGCTCTGTTCTGCGAAAGGAATGTTTCAGTGTGTGAAGTCTTGCTAAGCTAGTACCCACACAGACACGGGCCTTGTTGATCGATACCTACTTTATCCGTAGTCCCTGCTCACCAGTGTGGTTCAAGGGGAAGGGCCATGACCTCCTTGACATGTAATACTATCTAGCGCAGGTGGGGTAGGGACATATTGATAGTAGAATCATAACTGAAGGAGGGCCCGCCAAAGCTTCCTGCATGTGCGGATATTAACACACATTTATTTATTTATTTATTTATTTATTTATGGGAAATTACAGGAAGTTCAACATTATCAACCTATTGATTGATACTACCTTTGATTACCTATTATCGAAGGCAGTATGTCAACTACCCTGGCCTCGTGACTGGCGCCATGGGCCTGGAAGAGGGCAGAGGACAAGGACACAAGGACAAGGACACATCATGACCCGAATGAGCCAGTTCACCTCCATTCTTATGAGCACTGGAGGCATGCGTCACTCACAGGCACCTCCAATATGCGCCCCGTCCAGGGCCGGGTCACCATACACGGTTTTCTAATTGATTGATTGATTGACATACAGTATAGAGCAAGGTAGAAATTAATTCAGTTTTGTGTCTAGCAAATGCAACAAGCCCATGGTCTCACTTTCCTTAAAATAACTCTTAAAAAAACCCACCTGGAAACATGTATTTCCAGACTCCCCACTTCCCAGAACACACACATGCACACACTTCAGAGACATACAATGTACCTTCACCTTACAAACGAATTTTTGGTGGCCCCTCCAGATCCTGTAGACAGCTGGGAGAAGGCCCTTCCATGCACCTGCCATGATGTTTCATCTTCCTCCCAATAATATGGAAACATTTTACCAGGTTTTTTTTAAAGATTTTATTTATTTGTTTGACAGAGAGAGAGAGAGCAATCACGAGTAGGCAGAGAGGCAGGCAGAGAGAGAAGGAAGCAGGCTCTCCACTGAGCAGAAAGCCTGATGCGGGACTCGATCCCAGAGCCCCGAGATTATGACCTGAACTGAAGGCAGAGGCCTTAACCTGCTGAGCCACCCAGGAACCCTTGCCAGTTTTTAAAGTCTCATTTCATACACAACCCTGGGATTCACCAATTTAAGCATATGATTCATCTCCTCCTTTAGGAAGGACCTAAAAACCACATGACTGTGTGGTCTCTGTAATAGATAACCCAGACAGAGTGGGAATACACAAACCTCAAAACATGTTTCCAAAAAAAAGTAAATGACTATTAACACAGTACCTGAAACATATAGCTTTTAAGTATTTTCAGCATGGAAAAATTGAAAGTTCTAAGTGTTCTCTAATAAGAAATTAACTTTTCTTTCTTCTATTCTGTAGACTACAAGTCATTACAAGGAAATGTGGAAAAAAAATTTTAATGGTATAAGAAAATATTCACTGTATAAAGGTGAGTGAAAAAATAGATTAAGACATTTCTACGTTTTGATTCCTTGTATGTTAAACAAATGCACAGTCAGAAGAAAACTCAAAGTATTAACAGTGTACATTTCAAGTGGTTTTGTTTCCTTCTCTATGATTTTTCTATATTTTCCATAAGCATTAAGAAAATGTTATATCTTTCATAAGAAAATGTTATAAGACAAAAAACTATAAATATTGTCATTAAGAAAAATAAGACAAGGGACGCCTGGGTGGCTCAGTGGGTTAAAGCCTCTGCCTTCAGCTCAGGTCATGATCTCAGGGTCCTGGGATCGAGCCCAGCGTCGGGCTTTCCGCTCAGCGGGGAGCCTGCTTCCCCCTCTCTCTCTGCCTGCCTCTCTGTCTACTTGTGATCTCTCCCTGTCAAATAAATAAATAAAATATTTTTTAAAAAGAAAGAAAAATAAGACCAAAAATATTATTCTACTTCTATTAACCACTTTTTAATCCAAAAGCGACTTTTAGAAGTATTCCAGGGGTGTTTGGGTGGCTCAGTTGGTTAAGCACCTGACTCCTTATTTCAGTTCAGGTCATGATGTCAGAGTAATGAGATCAAGCACCACATCGGGCTCTGTGCTCAGTGTGGAGTCTGCTTGAGATTCTCTCCCTCCCTCTCCCTTTGTCCATCCCTCCTCCCCCAGCTCTCGCTCTCACTCCCTAAAATAAATAAATAAAATATTTTTAAAAAGAAGCATGTCATGTAAGTACATATGCTTTTCAAAATAGTTCCAGTGATTTCCAAGGAAAGATATAATAACATAATACTATCACTGTTAAGTGGTAGGAAATCAATAGGTTAATAACAGCACATCCCTGGAAAATGGAAGTTGAACAGTTTTTAGTTTTTACTCTACACCATAATAATTACTTTACATTTTTCACCTAGTAATTAAGGCCCAAGGGCAGGGCATTTCTTAGCAGCTAATAAGCATCAGGGTTAACTGACACGGATGAGCTTTTCCTTTATTGCTTAATTATATCAATTTAGTTTTCCTTTTTTTTTCATAGCAGAAGTGTTTTTTAGTAAACCAATTTAACACATTTCTGAACATGCGCTTGTAAAATGAATGACTGTACATCTCATTCTATTATATTAGTGTCTTTTGTGACATCAGAGATGTGTATATATCAAAAATATTGGGTTGTAAAGAAAGCAGCAAATATTTCAAGACATATTTAAAAGAGAATTAACAACATGCTGATAAAACATTAGTTAATAAGAGAAAAATGCCACCAAATAAAAAGACTAAGAGGAAAAACACCAATCCTAATGTGGCCCGAGGTGGAAGGCAGAGAAATGAGTCACAGAAGATTCTGTCTAATTGAACAGATGCCCTGTTCTTGCACAAGAACATCCAGTAGGCAGAAAGATAGAGGGAAACAATCACATTTTCCTTTCCTTATTCCGCTTTTGAATACAGACAAGAGAAAAGTCTATAAAATTTACTTTTCATATTATCTTTTGTACCCACTCTCAATGGGACCACACTAAATCCTTCAGCCCCCATTTGTCCCAGGTAACCACCTGTGGTCACTATGAACTTCATCCAAGATGGCAGAAAGGGATTGTCTCACATGTCAACCCTGCCGAAGGCAGAGTCCCTGTGAGCAGTGGGCTAACAAGGATCATGAAACTGAACAGTGGTGCCCATGGGACTGGGACATAACTCTGGTTATGTCATCAGGACATAAAGGAAGAATGGCTTCATGCAGGCTGATTAGTTTTCAACCCAGATGGTAATTTCCATCTGAATATATATATATATTCCCATTTCTTTCTTAAGTATAACATACACACAGTGAAGTCTAAAAACCTTAAGAAAGCAATTTGATGATACTTTATGATTGTATATACCTGTCCATCAACTACTGAAACCAAGAGATTCTATTAAGCAATCCAGAAGCTTCTTTTCAGCCCAAATCCCTTCCCCACAGTAACTATTAGTCTAAATTTTATCACCACTGAGTAATTATACTTGTTCTTTAATTTTATATGAATGAAATCATATCCCATATATTCTTTTATGTCTGGGTTTGCTCTTTCCACTTTATTACTGTGAAATTCATGTATGTTGTTGCCTACAGTAGAAGTTTGTTACTTCCATTTCAAAAAAATACCATAATTTACATACACAGTTTGATGATGATAGATACGTTGGTTCTTTTCAGTTATAAAGCTACTGCAAACATTCTCAAAAATCGCTTGTTTGCACATTTTTTAGGCATTGTAGTTAGAGATATGCCGAGCAGAATGGCCAGATTACAGAGGAAGCATGTGTTCGGCTTAATAAAGGCCAAAAAATGTTTTCTGAAATGGTTGTACCAACACAGTCTACCATGAGCAATGCCTCAATGTGCTAATTGCTGCAAAATCTCATTGCTATTGTCAGGTTTCCTGTTTCTTTGTGCTTTTTGTTTCCTTCTGTTGTTTTTTCTTTATTTTTACTTTATTCATCTGGTGAGTGGTAGGTATATCAGTATCTTATGGCTTTATTTTGCTTTTCTCCGATGAGTAACAATGTAAGTGACATTGTCACATGCATTTTGTTTATATAGGTATACTTTTGCCTGTTTCAGTTTTTGTCTCATAATTACAATTTTGGCTATAATTTCCTGATTGATATTAGATGTTCTTATAAATTGGATAAAGCTTTTGTTGAGGAATTGCATTTCCCATAACTTCTATCCTCTGTGTTGCCTTTTCCTTCTTCTCATGTTATCTTTTGATGAAAAAAAGGGTTTTAATTTTAATGAAATCCATTATTTCAATAATCATCTTATTAGCGCTTTTTGTGTTAAAAAATTATGCCTATTCCAGTGTCATGAAAATATTTTTTGTGTTTTATTAGTTTGATTATTTTACCTTTCAAATGTAAATATACTCATTCCACTTTTTTTTCTCTATGGCTTTTTGAACCTGTGGCATTATGCAATTTTTTTTCAGCTTATAAACTATTGCTTCTTCCCTGTTCTTCTCCCTTCTTTCCTTCCTGAATTTGATTACATATAAATTGCAACTTTCACCATACCCCATGGGTCTATTACCCCCTTCTGTTGCATTTTAAATCCATTTTTCCCTTTGTATGCTTCAATCTAGACATTTCTTCTGGCTAATATTTATGTTTGTTTTCTTTATTTTTGTCATGCCGTTTTCAGTTTTAGAATTTTCATTTGACTCTTTTTAATAGATCAAGCTTCCTGGTAACATTTTTCTTTTTTTTTTTTCTTTTTAATACATCAATCATATCATTTTGTAGTCTCTTTCTAAAGAATTCTTGCGTCTGTTTTTGTTTTGTTGATTTTCATGGTTTTTTTCTCTTTGTTTTCAGTTATTTGGTGTTGCCTTTGTATAAGTCTGGTAATTAATTTTCTGAGTTTCAGATACTATATATGACAATTTGTATAGGCACTGAATGATGTCGCTTTTTCTAAAAAAAAAGGAGGAGGAGGAGAAGGAGGAGGAGGAGGGGGAGGAGGGGGAGGAGAAAACATTGTTTCCTTTATGGGCAAATAACGTACAGACCACATTGATTTAGCAGACATAGAACTTTAAGTTTGCTATGGCTGGGCTTTTCTATAGAAGTCTTACTCTCGTGCTATTGCTTTCTACCTGGAATATAGGCCTTCCTGGGTTTTGGCTGATTGACTGGAGCATTTATTGAGGTTCTTCCATTATAACCTCCCCTGAAGTCCAAATTTTACTTCTTAGTACCAAGAAACCATAAATATCTTTGTTCATCATTTTATGCCCCAAGATGTTACTGTTATTGTTACTGTTTTATTTTTTAAGTGAGTTTTACTCTGCATGCAGCTAGATTTGAAGTTTGCACTGAGGGAAAAGTAGGTAACTTTTAATAAATTACTTCATAATCTTCAAGCAAATATGTATGTTTATGAAACTTCTGTAATAAATTCATTTATATAAAGATCTGATGTACTTGTTCAATGAGTATTATATGTTTAATGAATTTACATATGAAATAACAAATTTATTTTAAAAATCTTTTTTGAGCACTGGGCGTGGTGCATGAACAATCAATCTTGTAACACTGAAAAAATGAAATAAAAATATTTGGGCAAAAAAAAATCTTTTTTGAAAAAATCCTAAAATGAAATAAAATAAAAATCTTTTTTTGAATGCCAATTATGTGACAGGTTTTGAATTCTCCAGAATTTCTAAAATAAATAGGAAATCAACTCCGCCTAAAGGAGTTTAAAATTTATTGAAGGAAGTACATTAGCATTACAAAGGGGTTAGCGAGTTGCTGTGCTAACCAGAAGGAATGAACCTAGCCACCAAAGACGTCTTCCTGGAGGAAGTGACATATGAGATAAATCCTGAAGTTTAATTAGTATTTAGTCAGGTAAGGCTATGTATGAATTTGGGGGATAGGCTTAAGCCTGGGGGTTTGTAAAGTAGGAATTCCAAAAAATGGGAGTAGCATTTGCAAAACACTGAATATGAAAGAAAGAATAAGATTATTGAGAGACATGCAACCAGTATAGAACCTCAAAATGAAAAAAAGAAAGAAAAGAAAAGAAAAGGGAGGTTAAGAAATGAGCCTGCAAAAGTAATCCGATTGTGGAGAATCTGATATGTCATGGTAGGAAGTTGGGACTACAGTCCGAATACTAGAGCTATCAGCGAAGGATTTCAGACAGTGACATAATTAGATGGAGATATTACTCTGGAAGTATTGGTGAATTGTGAAAAATTGTGAAAAGCCAGGTCAGAGCCTGTGGCTGTAATCTGGGCATCAGCTAATTGGGTCTCAAACCAAGGTTGTGAATGTTTGATTAGAAAGAAGTGAAAAGCCAGGACATCAAATTTTTTTCAGTTTTTTATCATCATATGCTTGAAAAAGTCAAATTAATTATATGTTCATAGAATTAAATCAATGCACATCTCCCAGACAACAGAAACCAAGTTAATTAAAGCACTGGGAGCATATGGAATGCCTTATAGCCTATTTAAACTTACTGTCACTTCAACAATGACATTCTTGATTAGCGCCCAGAATAATGGTCACTCTGGTCTAAGGAATATTAAACTTTTTATTACTCCAGGAGGCCAGTATGATTAGATTAATGTAATAAAAGAAACAACCACCTAAATATTATAAGAACCAAGGGGGAAAATATCATATTAAAATTAACTTAAATCAACACCAGTCTAAGCAAATCCCTAAATGTAAGAAAAGTATAGCCCATGTTTTAAAGAGCCGTGTAATCATGCCTTTTCTTGTGGTTCATTGGTTCTCGGTGGCAAAAGTTCATCTCACTTAGGGAGCTTTGCCCAACAAAATGTGCGACTTACTCACCACCCCCACACTGACACGCTGACATGTTTAGTGCACTTAAAAGTCACGTACAGCATGTAGTAACATGTAGATTCCAGGACCCTAGCTATGGAATTCTGAATTCCACAGTTCTGAGAAAGGACAAGAAATATGCACTTTTAAAGGTGGGTATTGAGGAGGGCACGTATTGCATGGAGCACTGGGTGTGGTGCATTACAATGAATCTCGTAACACTGAAAAAAAATTAAATTTAAAAAATAATAATAATAAACATGTAGGTAACATGCTCAAGCTCAAAAAAAAAAAAAAAAAAAAAAAGAAACATCTCAGTATTTTGACATTCATAGTTTCCAGATCACTGTTCTAGGAAGTAAAGTGGTGGGTTTATGTAATTTAACAGTGCTGCATACATTTATTATCAATCAAAAGGTAACCAAACAAATCTAGGTATTTAGAAACTAGTAACACATAAAATTAAATTTAATAAATAAAACCAGAAAATGTTCAAGGGCGATGTATGTGTATATTTAATTGACTCATAGATAGACAGCTATTTCCTAAACCTGAACTAATTCATGGGGGAAAAGAAAAATTGACCATATAAAATTTTAAAGTATTTGTGAATTACAACCATTAGAAAAATGGCCAAAAGATATGAACAAGCAAGATATAGAAGAAAAATTAGTTGAAAATAATTTCAAATGTTCAATTTCATTGTTGAAGAAAACAAGGGTTATGGCAAAAGTGGGATAGAATTTTCTTTGTTTCAATTTTCATGATCATATCTAGTGCAAGAAAGGGTGCCAGAACTATGACTGTACATTACATGAGGTTTTTTGCTTCTGAGCAAAAAATCAGATATGTGCACATAGACTTCTAAGGAAAGATACTTAAGACGTCACTATAACATACATAAATCGGATGTCTCAGTGTTCAATAGTGAGGTCTAGCCCACTGCAAGTGTAGAAACTACAAGTAAGGCTCATCAGGACAGTCCTTTATTGCACACAAAATTACACTAGACCAAAAGAAGGGCAACAAGAATCCTAAGAACAATAACAGCAACAAAACAAAACAAGCGAAATTCTTGTTCCATTATTTTAGGAGTGTTGTTTTGACCACTTGTTAAAAATTCAGATCACTGAGGCACTGGGTCTCCTTCAAATGCCCAGAATCCTAATTTCTGGGCATTGGACCTGTGTATCCACAATCCTTTTAAGAGGACTGTCGTTTGTTTGTTTGAAGATATTAAAGACAGAGGACCATTGTGGGAAACTACTTCATTCTTTACTTGACTCTACAGATCTCTTAAGAAGTGGACACTGCACTGTCAAGTTGAAATTCAGGCTCTAGGACCTTAATTGCTGTGAGTCTACCTGTCTTAATTCCACGGTCCCTGGCAGGGGCTCTCTCCCGCAAGTGACCTTTTAAGCGCAAAGAAAACAGCGCCCAGGGAATCTTCTTCTTTGTCTGCGAAGCCACATCAAAACTGTTATGGAATGAAGCCTGGCATTTATTTTTAAAAAGAAAGTCTTTATCCGAGCCTGGTGGGGATAGTTCAGACATGTTCAAGGTATCCATCCCTTATTAGCATCAAGAAAGAATTCCGACACCAAGCTTTCAGTGGTATTCTGAGCATGGAGGGACTTGCTGAGGAACTGTCCACCAACTATTTGCTCTGGGGCACACTCAGAGGCTCGTGCTCTCATTTTAGCCCATCTGCATCAGGGTGATGAGGTATTAGATGTGATATTCTTCCATCACTTACATCTGAATGAGACAATGGAAGCTTGTTGTCAGAAGCAAAAACATCTAGCAATACAAGTGGCAGACAACTGTGCTTGAGCTCTGATTTTGAGATGGACATATGAGTACTTAATTTTATTTGGATGAATGTATTATAATAAAAATTACATCCCTCGGTTTTCCTTAGAAAAGCAATCTATACAAATCCCCACGTTTTCCCCATAAAAGCAATGTATACAAATCCTTAACCAAAGAGTCCAATTCCTTTGTCCCCTAGAAAGTTTTGGATCTTTTTGAATCTTGCGATGTTCATTATCTGAAACGTTCTAAAAATACTCTATTATAAGCTAATCTGGGGCAACCAGATGACAGTTTAGGGTTGTTTCCCTTGAACAATTTCTATATATGTTGAAAACAGAAAGCCCAATTTTTCTTCTCATTCATCATCTCATGTGTATACTTTTCCAGCTAACTTCATGATTTCAACCGTGGGAAAGGAATCTTCATTATCAGCACTGAGCCCAGAGTATCTGGACTCAATGTCACCTTCCAAGTTTAAAAGCCAAAGTTTAGTCATGTGTCGAGTAAAAAGGAGTCTGAATAGACATACACGGTGATCTAATTAAGGAAGAAGACGACTACTCTCCATGGCCGTGCCCAACGTGTAGAGGATGTGTTAGGAACGCCGAACCCTTTGTACAACTCATCTGCTGGTGGAAGAACCAGCTGGACTGGTTTTGGTGTGCATGTAACTTTGTTCTAAGGATGACTTTGTTCAGAAGGTTCGTTTCTGATGCTTTAGACACCATCGTATTTTGTCGCAAAGATGGTATTAATAGATCCCAGAAAGAGGGTGGCACACAAGTATAGCTCACAGTACTGGGGAATATGGGCCATTGAGTGCGAGAACATAACGATCAGTAAAATGTCCGGGCAAGATTGACTGCCAGGTGCATGTACAAAAGCCACAGGCCCATATCAAATTTAAGTACAGGTTTTTTTCTGAAAGTATCTCTGGAAGAAAAAGAGCAATATTTTGTCAAAGCTTTGGAAACTTTCAAAAATGTACAGGAAAACAAATAGTAAAGAGTAGGCCTTACATTGCCTATGTAGGAGAAAACTGGAAAAAGCCATATAACTTGAGAATTTGGTACCCATCAAGACATGGATATAGTGGCACTGACCTCCTGTGATCAATGACGATTACATCTACTGCTGCCTGAACCTGGACACCGGAGTTTCCCTCACAGCAGGATCTTGAGCCTAAAGCCTTAAACATCAGTGGAGTATTCGTTCCCAAACCAATGGATTCATGGGACGAGAACTCCAAGAGCCAGCAAGATGATGCTCCCCGAAACAACATTTCTGAAGCACAAATCTAGATTATTGGGTTAGGATTAAGACCGGTCTAAAATTAAACTTATTTTTTCAATTACAACTAAAATTATTTTCAATTTTTAATTTTTCAATTAAAACTATTTTTCCATTGTATATATGGCCTATGAAGTCACAGAATAAGTGTTCCACGTGGAGTCTGAACATAATCTGGTATTAGAAGAGCTGACTGGTCAGTACAAACCTTCCGCATGCCTATAATGCGAACTCCACAGAACACTTTTTATTTGAGAGACAGAGACAGTGAGAGAGAGCATGAGAGGAGAGAAGGTTAGAGGAAGAAGCAGACTCCCCGTGGAGCTGGGAGCCCGATGCGGGACTCGATCCTGGAACTCAAGGATCATGACCTGAGCCGAAGGCAGTTGCTAAACCAACTGAGCCACGCAGGCGCCCCACAGAACACTTTTTAAAGGAGAGAGTGAGGAGGCCGCCGAGGCAGGTGTGGGAAGCAGGCCATTATTTGAAGTAGATCATGGAGGAACTTTTTTTTTTTTTTAAAGCTTTTTTTTTTTATTTATTAGAGAGAGAGAGAGACTGAGAATGAGAGGGGAGAAGGTCAGAGGGAGAAGCAGACTTCCCGCAGAGCCGGGAGTCCGATATGGGACTCGATCCCGGGACTCCGGGATCACGACCCGAGCCGAAGGCAGTTGCTCAACCAACTGAGCCACCCAGGCGCCCTCATGGAGGAACTTTTAAAACCATTCCAATATCATCACCTTCACTCTAAGTGGCGATATAAACTATCACAGGGTTTGAAGCAGGAGGTTGGTCTCTCTTGATGTGAACTGTAACCGAAGTTTCCGACTGCTCTACGAGTCGAGAGCGGAGGAGGGAGGGGGCAGGAGGTCAGGCGCAGGTGCAAATGGTGACCTCCACCAGGGTGGGGGCCGTGAAGGCGGCGAGGAGATGGTCAGTGTCTGGGCGTGCAGTACGTTCCAGGAAAAGCCAACTAGATGAGCTGATGTATTGAGGTCTGGTGTGAAGAAAGAACAAAGTTCAGCTCCACACAGAGACGTATGGTTTAAACAACCAGAGGCGATGAATTTTGGGTTTTGTTCGTTGGTTGTTATTTTTAATGACATCAGGAAGGCTACTGAGAAACAAGACACTGGGGTAAAAAAACAAAAACAAAACAATGAAATGTTTTGAACACAGCGGCTGGAGATGCCTGTAACCCAGACAACATAGCTGTGCAGGGAGTTGGATGTAAATCTTAGTTCAGGGGAGAAGGATAACCTGGAGATCAAATGTATGAACAATCAGCACATAGAGGGCATTTAAAGAAATGAGAAGTTAACCACTAGGAAAATGAGTCTCGGGGAGAAGAGGATGAAGCACTGAGCCACGGGTCACTGTTGAGGATGAACAAGAACTAGAGGCCAAGCAGAAGCAGCCAGTAAGTAAGTCATCTAAGTTGCTGGTGAGATGACTGGAAACCCAGGGCTCTGGGGTGTCCTGGAATCGGAGTGAAAATCCCAAGGGTAAGTTCGTGTCAACTGTGCCAAATTCTGCTGATAGGTCAAGTGGAGTAAGGGGAATCGACCCTGGAACTTAGCAATGGAGAAGTCACTTATGGAGACAGTTCTCCCACTAGATTGCTGGACGGGAGAGCAGAGAAATGGGGTTGTCGCCGGAAGGGGATGGGAGGAGGCTTTGGCTTTGTTTGCTGGAGATGCTATTTTGGTCAAGCTGGAAAAGGACAGCCATGTTGATGATAATAGGAGTCATGCGGGAAAGAGGGGAAAAGAGTCAGCAGAGGACTAATAACCTGTCGCAGGAGCACCCTTCTTGAGTAGGCTAGGAAAGACAGATTCCACCACATGAAGGGAGGGGCCGGGCCGGGTAAGAGGAGGGCGGGCTCAGCAGCTGGAAGGAAGTGGAGGCTAGGAGGCAGCCGGAGGGGCTGAGAAACAGCAAGGGTGGAAAGCAGGCATATTTCCTCCTTAGCGCTTCCACCTTCTCAGTAAATTAGGGAGCAAATCGTCTGCTGAGACTGCTTATGGAAGAAGAGGTTTCAGGAGAGGGCAGAAAGGTCGAAACAGCCTCTGGATCAGAAGAATGACAAATTGAATGGACTTGGGAATCTGGTAGTATTTCTAAGTAACATTAAAGGCTGACTCGACGTTAGTGGCCATTAATTTCAGGTAAAACCAGTCATCATAGCCCTGTGTTTTCTTCAAGAAAACATGAAGGCAATTGTGAGATCGTATCCTTATTCTTAAAGAAAGAAAAGCCAGGCCTCCTTTGCTGCCTTCCTGAAGGCTAGGCTACCATTGTGCTGCCCGATAATGACTAAGACGGGTTGTTAGCAGTAATGAGCAATTCCTCACGCCCTACCCAACAGTGAGACAGTTTTCTCAGGCACATCCCAGCTTGGAAGAAACGTACATAGGCGCATTTGTAAGAAATTACAGTGATATGTGGACATTTTTTAATCAAACTGAGGACCTGGTACTAGGCCTACAATCAGCTTTATTCCTTGAGAAAGCTCTGAATTAACTCTGTCCTGCTACTCTGTGTATTCACACATCAGAGTCCTGGAATTAGAATCAGCATAGTTTCTAAAGAGTAAATCTTCCCAAACATATGATTACGTCTCTGGCCCGTAGTCCATAAAAAGCACATAGCTACCACAGATATTGTTCGTGTAGACTTCATTAGGTACTTTGGCTCTAATAATAAGCTTAAAGCCAAATCTGTTTCCTTTGTAAAAATTCACTTTCCTTTTCTCTTATATGATGGCAAAAACTAATTTATAAACCTGTTTCGATGATTAAATAATGTACATAAGTCACTTATTATAGTGCCTGAAACATACAAGATACTCAATCTGTGTTTGTGGTTATGGTTTTGATGGGTTGGCCTAAAGTGGGTTACGGAGGTCAAGCTGCTATGGCCTAATGTTTGTACACCCTCAAATGTATGCACTGAACCCCTAACATCCAATGGGATGGCATTTGGAACTGGGGTCTTTGGGAGGACATCAGGTCCTGAGGGTGGAGCGTTAATGCCACCATGAGCCATAAAGAGCATTTAGTGCTCTTATTAGGAGACACGAGAGAGCTTGCTTCCTCTCTCTCTCTCTCTCTCTGATTTCTGCCATGTGAGAACCCAGGAAAAGGGCTTTCACCACGACCCAACCACAATGGTACCCTCATCTCAGACTTCTAACCTCCAGAAACTGTGATTAATTAATGTTTGTGAATTAAGCTGTCAGTCATGATATTCTTGTTATAACAGCTTCAGCTAAGACACGAGCATATAGTAATTCTCTGAACTGAGGCCACATTTTTAGAACACCTCATGGTCTCAGACCTGGCCATGACCAGAAAAGAGTAAGAGCCAACCACAGGGAAGATTCCTAGATGGCCACCATTGTAGTTTCTCAATCCATGCTCTTTAAGTTTGAAATTTCTGCAGGACCAAGAATAAGATTCTCCCCTTTACAAAGGGGTGATAGGGAACATCAGACAAGGCATGAGGTTGGTGGCGAGAAGGGGATGTTCAAGCGTGCAGATACGGCACTCTTGAGACATCGGGCTTTACCCTGAGAATACAGAAACCAAGACAAGGAAACAGGCTCATGAAATACTGTGCAAAGGCATTTTCATGCACATTCACAAGTGCATGGTCTCAGATTAATGAACCAGACAAAGAAAGACAAAAGTTCTACTAAATGAAATAAAGGAATTGTGCTTGTTAAGCCAATGCGGGCCAGGAACAACCTGAGACCATCAACACATACTCCATCTTCTGCCAGTTCCTCTTAGTCTGAAAAATTATTTTGTCTCCAGAAATTTATGATCTATCTGTTTCTATCCTTTCCTTCAGTGAAATGAAGTAGACCACAATCTTTTTACTGAGGAAAGTACCTTTGAAGCCATATGCAATTTTTGGAATTAATACCATGAACTCTGGCTTTGTCCCACAATCAGTGACCACTTCTTTCAGAATTATGCCACCTTTGGCATCATTCTTCAGTATCAAGGCAAACATTACAGAATTGTACACACATAATAGGATCATTCAGAGTGTTTCAGGCTAATTCATACCCCTACCAGTTCCTTCATACATTACCAAAAATATTTTCAAACTTCATATGAAAGTTTTTTCACATACAAAATTTACCTCTCTGTGATAAGAAATCTTCATTAATCACACTGAAACTCCCTGTAGTTATCCCTACTAAAGCTTGTTGCTTGGGACTCCCAAACTGAAGGAAATTTAATCCTTATTTATTAATTAATCCAGCAAGCGTATTATCAAATACACTCAATATATTCTGGATTGTGCTAGGTGACATGGAAGACACAAAGAAAAAAATAGGTAAAAATATTATCTCTGCCATCAAAGTTCTTAAAATCAAAGATACCAGGAGACATAAAAAATAAGGTAATGCAGTTAAAAGTCAGAAAATTTTACCTTTCCTAGCTGTGCGATATTAGCAAATTACAACACTCTGCCTCAATTCTCATAAACTGAAAAAGGGAATTCTAATGTGGAGAACTTTTTCTTCTCAAGCAGCTAAAGGACACAAATTAAACTAACAAATTTTGATTTAACTCTCATCGCACCACATGAGGCCCACCTCGGTGCTGGACCAACTTTAGGGCGGCACTGTGCATTTACCCCACATCTCCGCAACCACGTCAACACAAGAGCGATTTCATTCAGCCTCCATGCAACAATCTCTACTCTGCTCAGCATGATTCAGTCCAACAATCATTACATCTATCTTCTGCTTAATTTCTAACAAAATGTCTGTTTCCACGTGTGAGGAGCTTACGAGTCACCACTTCATCCTAACAACAAGCAAAAGGCTGAACAGACCAGAAATCAACAACTCCTCTCAGACCCATAAGAGAGGGGCGGACACACAGCAAACTGCCCCCAGGACTGGAGAGATGGACGGAGAGAATACGGAGAGTGGTGGCTTCCCAGAGCTGACCCCCCAGCAGGAACCAGTACGAGGGTAGAAAAGTGGAATGGCAAAGCTGCTGGAATGTCAGTGTGGACAACTCTGAGAGTTAAAAACTCCCAGAGGACACAATCATGGTGGGCCCCATAATTTTCTGAAATTTACCCCCGAGGAGCTCACCCAGGTGTTCAGAGTAAATACTGAAGAAAACCTTTGTGCTTCTGGCGGGAGAAGGTGGAAAGGAACCATTCTAAAATACGCCCACAGCACTCTCAAAAGAAGATAAAAATACTTGGAACCAAATGAAAGAAAAACACAATATCAAGATTTTTAGGACGCAGCAAAAGCAGTGGGTCGAGGGAAATGTATAGCATCGAATGCATGTGTTGGAAAAGAAGAACATTCTAAAATCAATCATCTCAGTCTCTACCTTAAGAAACTAGAAAAAGAAAAGCAAATTAAATCCAAAGTATGAAAAGTTAGGGGATGTCACTGTATCTTGCACTCAATTTTGCTGTCACCCTAAAACTGCTCTAAAACATAATGTACATTAAACAACAAGAACAGACCGACTGGGACACCAAGGAATGGGCAGAAAGCTTACCTCAAAGTTTCGCCTTACTTATCCCAATGCCAAGTTAGGTGAAAGCAGACCTTCCTGTAAGAATTCCACTTCATTTCTCTGGCAGCCCAGACCGGAGACTCAGCCCACAAGTCAGGGGCCCTGGGTTTTCAATCTGCCCTCACGGGAAGTGCACGTTTCAGTGAAACATCTCAGGGGCCACCATGAAGTGGCTCAGGGGCGTCCGTTGGAGGAGAGAAAGCAGGTGAATCAGATGCGCGCGAGGGCCCAGGTGAGCGGAGGCCCGGGGCGAAGGTGGGCCGCGCATGCGCAGGTGGTCAAGGCCAGTCCACGGTTCCGGAGCCAAAGGGCCCCTGAGATGGAGCGAGTCCGGCCCCTGAGATGGAGCGAGTGCGGCCCCTGAGATGGGGCGCGGTCGGCCCCTGAGATGGGGCGAGTGCGGCCCCTGAGATGGGGCGAGTGCGGCCCCTGAGATGGGGCGCGGTCGGCCCCTGAGATGGGGCGAGTCCGGCCCCTGAGATGGGGCGCGGTCGGCCCCTGAGATGGGGCGAGTCCGGCCCCTGAGATGGGGCGAGTGCGGCCCCTGAGATGGGGCGAGTGCGGCCCCTGAGATGGGGCGAGTGCGGCCCCTGAGATGGGGCGAGTGCGGCCCCTGAGATGGGGCGAGTCCGACCCCTGAGATGGGGCGAGTCCGACCCCTGAGATGGGGCGCGGTCGGCCCCTGAGATGGGGCGCGGTCGGCCCCTGAGATGGGGCGCGGTCGCCCCCGGCCAGCGAGGCGTGCCGTGCACATGCCCATCGTGGCCCGCGGAGCCCTCCACGAGCCGTCCCCGCCCCCGAGAGCGGCCCTCACCTGTGCACCAGGTCAGACCAGGAGTGAGGGTTTTGTTTCGTCAGCCAAAAGCAGTCAGAGAGGGCGTGAGTGGGGGTCCCCTCGGGAAGCTCGGAAGGGACAGCACCGGGAGCGAGGAGGGCGCACACGGGGCCAGGCATGACAGCTTGTGCCGGCGGGGGCTCGTGCTGCCCACCGGCCACGGCCACGGCCACGGCCACGTGCCGGCGGCTTTGGACTCAGATGGCTTGACAGCCCTCAGAGCAGCTCTTCCCACCCCCGAGGGCACGGCCCCGGGGACCCGGTCTCAGCGCACAGGCTGTGTCGCAGTGCACACTTTCCCACACGGTCCTCCTTTGAACTGGCGAAGCAGACTTGGGTGAAAATGTGTATCTTTGTTCCGTCAACTCATTCTTTCTTTTGATGGCAACACCGTGCTTTCTTTCCACGAGGTGGCCATCCCCCTCACTTGGCTCCTGGTAGGGCTTTCAGCCGAGAGACCCCATTTCCCTCAGCCAAGTAGTGCACAAGCAACTTAGGGACATGCAAGAAAGTTTTTAGAATTTTTCTAGAGATTTGAAACTATAAAAACACGTGGGGTGCCTGGGCGGCTCGGTGGGTTAAGCGTCTGACTCCTGATTTTGACTCAGGTCGTGAGGTCAGGGTCATGGGGGGGTTGGGGTCCTGCTCTGTGCTCAGTGTGGACTCTGCTTCTCCCTCTCCCTCTGCCCCTCCCCTTCGCTCTCTCTCAGATGAATCTTCAGAAAAAAGATTCTCCCTCTCCCTCTCCGTCTGCCCCTCTCCCCCTTCCTCTCTCTCCCTCTCTAATATATATACATTTATTATGATGTGTAAAACACATAAAATATATATGAATTCAACATATAAATATGAATTTAAGATGGAAGAGACACAATTTAGTATACCAAACCTGATGGTGTGTGTCCCCACAAAGCAATAGCAATGGCCACAGAGTGTAGGCAAGTGGGGATTTTTGCAACTTTGTTAAAATATAACACACATCCTTTTTTTATACAATTTTACAATTCTAAATGTAAGGTAAGCAATATAATTTTTAAATGTATAGACAAAACATTTAGTAAGAATGGCTTATAAGTGAGAAAAAATAAATTTCCATTAGTAAAGAATTAGTGAAGAAAAGTGAGATGATTCATATAATATGCTCTAGGTTCTAATAAAGTGATGGCATTATTTTCTTGACAGATGCAGAGTTCCACAGTTTGTTGTTAGATGAAAAGAAAGAGAAGAGCCATCATCATACGACCCCACTTGTGAGAGATTAGTGAACGCGTTGGGAATCTAGATTTGGTCATCAAAATGTGACACAGGTTTTTCTCCAGGTGATCTTGTGATTTTTAATTATTTTTGCCTTTCTTAGTATTTTCCTTATCATTTTACATTTTTCAAAGAGCACATGTTATTTTTCCAAAACAAAAAACAATCATAATAAATAAATAGCCATTTTTCTCATTGGACATATACATTCTTAGTAGAAATTTTAGAAAATAAGTCAAGCTGCGGGAAGAAAAATTAGAAATCACATAAATCCTACCATCCCGAGAGAGTCGCCTCTTTCTGTTGTTTATCCACCTACGTGTTTTTAAATAAAAAGAGGAAAACGGTATACCTATTTATAATGACTTCAATGTTTCATCTTCCAGATGATCATAAGTGAATGTTAATGCTACTGAACATTCTCGTGAAATGTACTTTTTAATGACTACACATTGTAAAATATACATAATTCATGTAACCAACTACCTATTGCTGGACAATTAGGGGGAGAGCTGTGTTTTAAAGCAGCCATTAGGAGTTAATGAGCTAGGTTTGTGTTCTTTCCAAAACAATATAAGCTCATAAAAAGGCACAGCCTTTGTGCACTCCATATTCTGTAAAATGTCCAACACGGTAAATAATCAGGCAAAACAAGGTGATTCCAGTCCAGCCAAGATTCAACATGCTCACAGATACGGTGGAGATTTGGTGCCATTATAGCTAGGGAAATGAAACACTTTTCCCTATTCTAGACATTTCAAAGCACATTTAGATCAGTTAAGATTGATGTCTCTCACGTTGCTATATTTAGGAAGCGAAAAGATTGTGTAGTTATGTGCACAGTATGGAGGGTTCCGAGCCAAGGAGATAGGAGCTGAATTTAAGTCCCGTAATAGCAGAAACATCTTGGACAGGGTAGCTCACTTCCTATCTTATCTCCAAAATGGGCATGAGGATATCTATGGGATCAACCTAAGGGATGCTTGAAGTCGCAGGTACGAGGCTGACTCTCAGCCTGTGGCGCTCGTTGTCCCTACCGTGTCACAGCTGGTAGTAAGACGATTTAAGTAGTACGCTGAGGAACAGGCCTGGACATTTTACTATTATTATATGCACCTTTTCCAAAAAAGTAGTTAAATATTTCACTTCAAATGTAAAGTGAACCTTACTGTTCATTTCCTGAAAAACCACTTTGCAGAGCGCTAGGACATTTCTGCTGTGCTGTATTTAATGGGAAGAGGGTCATCTGAATACTCAACGTATTGTGGAGAGTGAAGTTCAGATGCAGCTCCTTGTGTGATAAACAAACCCAAAGACAAATTATCTTCCCTCAATGCCTCCGAGGTACCATGGCGGAGAAGAGGCAGAAGAACAGCAGGAAAACTGGCATTTCGGGTAGGAGATACACGTAGCATCCCCCGTCCCTAGAAATGAGTGAATCCTGCCCAAGAGACGGCTCTCCTCCCAAAGCCCGAGGTTCTCCTCCGTGGACTAGCAACCACAGCCTCGTCTCCGGAGGGCCCTTTGGAGTAGGGCTTGGAGCAAGTGGCCCTTTGTGGGGCTGTGCAGCTTTGCAGCTCGTGTCCTTTAGCCCACAGACTCCGGGGACTCCACGTTTCACAGGCTATTAAAGACCAGACTTTGAGTTTATGTGGTAGCAGATTTTTCTCAAAATTTGGTAAGCTTCCAATTCATTTGCTCCCAGTCAATTAGATAATGAGTAACAAAACCCTCCCTCTTCCCCTATGCAAAGTGCCACAGTTTAGGTTCAATACATTTCCTACTACCAAGTTCTTTATCGTTGATTAAATTAGGTGAGCATTTATTTCCCTCTCACATGAACATAGTATGTGTGCCCTGGACCCAAGGCCAGTTTGCAGCTCCGCTCCCTGCAGGGACCCAGGCTTCTTTGATCTTTCTGCTCTGCCATACTGAAAATTAGCTTGCTCTCTAGGCCGCAGGGGCTCTGGGAACAAGGTGAAAATGGGGCAGAGCTGCCTCATTATTCTGGGGATTTATTTCCTAAATGGGGAGAAGGCACACAAGACAGGCGACTGTGTGTTGATACCAGGCACATCATTAATTTTCATATTTTGAGTGATTGCCCTAGCTATTTTTTCAGAAAATATTGCAACTTTCCCTTCAATTTGTAAAAATGCATCCCCGTTGCAAAAAATAGAACTTTTCAGTGAAGTCCATGAAGGGAAGGGAGACTAATACAAGCTAGTTTTTTTTTCTCATAAGATGAGATCTACTTAAATCGTCAGATTTGAGGGCTTTCAATTCTCAAAAGCTACTATATTAAATATTAAAGAACCTTGTATTCGCAATAGTATTTCGAGCTGGTAATGGAGAAGAAAATTCTATTTTTTTCTTCCAATAGGATCCTTTTGGAAGTTGATTTTAAAATATAGTGTCTTAGGGTCAGAATTCTTTCAAGAGGAGCACATTTTAATTTCTTATGAAAGTCACATGTGACCTTGGAGCTTCAAAAATAGAAATCTGCTTTACAGAAACTCTGTAGAAAATTATTCCATAATATTTACATGCCCCGCTTCTTCAAAACATAAGGTATAAATAAATCCTCTGGATTTTCCCTGGATTCAATGAGAGATCAAGCTTATATTGAAATAAAACTACAGCATAGACCTCAGGCTACTGTTAACCCACCTACATATTCCATTCTTAAAGCTTCACATGAATATCTCACATTCATTTTGTAAATTAGTATTTGTGTGGCCACTGCTTTTCTTATATGTATATAATCAGTCCCTTCATTACAATGAACAAAAATTTCATATTTTATTTTTGTAACAGGCACAAAATTATACCATAAGTTGAATTCCTCTTAGTTAATGTAGCAAATTGCCCACGTGTGTCTTAGACATTCACATATAGTAACGATGTTGCATTTTAATTATATAGACTGTTTCTTTAATCTGTTTGTGCTATGCAGTATTTACAGAGTAAATAGGAAAAAGACAGAAATTCCTATTTTTATTTTTAAATGCTTATTCTTTCCCTATCTAAACAATGCAAACTTATTCATCAAAGTATAGTTGGAAAGCATAGAGAGTC
The DNA here is from genome assembly GCA_028533885.1 of Nasua narica. Classification (NCBI taxonomy): domain Eukaryota; kingdom Metazoa; phylum Chordata; class Mammalia; order Carnivora; family Procyonidae; genus Nasua; species Nasua narica. The sequence continues at coordinate 1,738,732 of CM052811.1, read as the reverse complement.
AGAAAAAAGAAGTTACCCTTATCACAGCAAACAAGTACGACCACTCTTAACATTTCAATGCATATTCCTCCAGTTTTACATATGGTCCGCCCACTTTATAGACATATGGTCTGCCCATTTAGTACAATATTTTATCAATGGGCATTTTGTCTTAAATGTAATTTTAATAGACTTCAAATTTCAAGGAGATGCACCATAGTTTATACACCATTTCCAGTGTTTGGATAATTTGGCAGTGTCCAGTTTTTCATCATTGTAAGTAATACTGCATTGTTGTTTAGCATTTATAATTTTGCTCAATACCAGTAGCAGGAAGATGTGATATGTGACCACTCACCACGGGAAGTAGACACATAGTTATCCTCACTGAGCTTGCTATTGTAGGGAGACAAATATTCAAATGAATTATTTGAATACAAAGTGCCAAAGACCTTGGATCAGAGCCTAAGGGACTCTACCGTGGATTGCTGGCTAAACTTGTTTCTAAATTTGCGATCATTTCCTTGGAATAAAGTTCCTTCTGGAAACGTAAACACCGAATCAACAGGTAAAGCCATTTTTAAAGATTTATGACAAATTGGCCAGCATTTCCAGATCAACATGGAATAAAAATGGTGGTAATACGGACCCTGACTTTTAGTTCTTGCCAGCCATGTCTAGGTTGCACTGCGATTAGATATAATGGAGACTCTCAGTTTGAGATAGATAGGTTCTATTATACTAAAGAAGTGTATTTTCTTTTTCTAACACAATAAACAATGAGTTTTTAAACTTCTGGAAATCCTTTTCAATGTGTATAGAAATGAGCATTCAACTTTTCTTAATTGACTTATTGATGTCCTTAGTTATTTTCTCTGTAAGTGTCCTCTTGAATTACACTTGATAATGTTTTCTATTCATAAATGCAATTTGTCCGTTATTTCCTTTTTGTACCATGTTTTTTTCTTACTTGCTCACAGAGCTATGTTTTCTTTCTGGAATAAAGGGAGTTATTTTCCATTTTTTTTTCCCTACCCACTTATTAGACATGTAACCTAGTTAAGGTACTTTAGCTCACCTTCTCTTCATCTGTAAGATGTTTGTAATCATAACTTCTGAATCCCTACCTAATAGGATTGTTGCGTAGTCCAAATGTAAAGCACAAGACAGTACCTGGGATACTTGGAAGATACCATTTTAATGCTACACACATGTTAATTGTTATCCTATAACAACAAAAATATCATTTGAATAACTATTTCACCCAAGTGTGAAATAAATTACCAATAAATGTGGATGAATTCATAAGGACTTTTCTTTTGGGGGCAGGACATAGAGTGTGTGAAGATTGATGATCATGTATGTCTAATAATACTGCAATTTCTTTTTTGGGCTCACTTATTTCTTGGCCTCTAATACAAAGCAGGTTGGATTTTTTAATTTGTCTTGGCTAGAATTTCTCTGTGTATATTCTATTTTGTTATCTGTCAGAAGGCTCTTTTTCCACTTTTTAAAATTGCAGCATGATGTTTAGCATATTTTTTGTGAATTTTGACAAATGAATATAGTAATGTGTCCGTCATAATCATAATCAGGATACAGATCAGTTCTAGTGTACCCAAAACTTACCCCATGCCCTTCTACACTGAACCTCTTTCCTTATCCCCAGACCCTAGATCCATTGATATGCTTTCCATTTCTAGTTTTTCCTTTTCCAGAATGTAACATAAATGAAATCATACAGACTGCAAAGTTTTGCATGATTCTGACTAATTTTATTTAGTATAACACATGTAAGATTCACCCATGTTTTTCCCATTATGACTCTATAGTGTGTGGTTGCATTCTTTATTTACTATCGATTCCCTGGTGAAAAAAAATTAGGTCATTTCCAAATGTTGAAGTTAATGAATGAAGCTGTTATAAACATTTGCATATCAGTCTGTCTGTGAACATAGTTTTTTATGTCCCCTAAACATCCAGTAGTGGGAGTGATGAGTCATTTGATAACTGCATATTTATCTTTATAAGATTAACTGTCAAAACTCTTACCTAAAAAGTCTATAAAGCATCAACTTTTAGTAGGTCATGATAAGGATTCAATTTATTCTTATGCCTGAAACAATTAAAAAGTCAGACACAGTGTATGAAATAATTGTCTTCAAGATCGGAGCCATCAGGCAGTAAATACAGTGGTCACAGAGAGAAGGGACAGAACATGGTGAGCCTTAGGGTTGCCCCAGCTTTCTGCTGGGATGAGAAGAGATATACCATAACACACCATGAGAAGGATACTGCAGGAACTACATTAGTATCAGATGAACTGGATTTCAGAGCAGAACATAACTAAGGATATTGCTTCCTAATAAAAAGAAGTCATATCATCAGGAAGATATAAAAATTGTAAATGTTTATATAACTAGTAACCAAAGGTTAGGATATAAGAAGTCAGCTTTCATGAGCATTGCCTTACCATCCCTATTGCTACCCATCATCTGTCCACCACAATGGCGGTGTTCCTACAACGATGAGGGTCTTCTTGCCATGCTCTTTACCTCCTTCTCTGTCATCACCACCAGGAATCTTTACCCCAAAGATACAGATGTAGTGAAAAGAAGGGCCACATGTATCCCAATGTTCACAGCAGCAATGGCCACAATCACCAAACTGTGGAAAGAGCCAAGATGTCCTTCAATAGATGAATGGATAAAGAAGATAGGGTCCATATACACAATGGAATATCATGCCTCCATCAGAAAGGGTGAATACCCAAGTTTTGTATCAACATGGACGGGACTGGAGGAGATTATGCGGAGTGAAATAAGTCAAGCAGAGAGAGTCAATTATCATGTGTGGAACATAAGGAAAAACATGGGGGACATTGGGAGAAGGAAAGGAAGGGTGTATTGGAGGAAATCAGAGGGGGAGACGAAACATGAGAGACTGTGGACTCTGAGCAACAAACTGAGGGTTTTGGAGGGGAGGGGGTGGGGGGTTGGGTGAGCCTGGTGGTGGGTATTGAGGGGGGCACATATTGCATGGAGCACTGGATGTGGTGCATGAACAATGAATCTTGGAACACTGAAAAAATTAAATTAAATTGAAAAAAAAAGTATCTTTAAAGGCCATGTTTCCACTAACAATCTGTCCAAGGCAATCTAGGCTTTTTCTCTTATCCTCCCCAAAATTCTTCCAGCCCCTGTTTGCCAGCCAATCACAAAGCTGCTTCCCCATTTTTAGGCATCCACTACAGAAGCACCCTACTTATAGGTATCAAAAATTGGATTCATTTTTTACTGCTTTTATAACAAATTACCACAGACCTGTTGGCTCAATGAAACAAAGATTTGTTTTCTTACAATTCTGTAGCTTAGCAGCCCCACATAAGTCTCACTGAGCTAAAATCAAAGTGTCGACAGGCCTGTGTTCCTTTCTAGAAGCTCTAGGGGGCAGTCCATCCACCTGCTCCTTCCAACGTCTTTCCACCATGTTCCCGGGCTTACACCTTCTCCCTCTATCTGTAAAGCCAGCAATGTGCTTCTCTTGTCATTCTTCCCTGGTCACATCTCCTTCTGACTCCAACCTCAGATAGTAAATAGCTCATGTGATTAGACTAGACTCCTTTGGATAATCCAGGATAATGTCCCCATCTCAAGGTCATAGTCTTAATCACACCCCCCAAGTTCATTTTGCCATATAGGGTCACATACTCACACTTTTCAGGGACTGGGCTGTGGATATCCGTGGGGTGCCATTATTCTACTATACTCTCTGAAGTATTTCTAATATTGTTCAATAATAGAACATACTTAAAGTTATCTAACAATTCTCTTCTGATTAGTGAACACCTTCCTTCCATGCCTTGATTGGATATTCTGTTTTGTTGGCAGATAGCAAATTTTCACAGGCATCTCATTGTCCTTGAGAACCTTGGTTAAGTATCGATTATTTAGAAAGTGGCATGATTCCTCCTATTTCCACACATGTACAGATTCAAATGAGTATGAGCAACAAATTAACCCAAACAGAAAAGTTGGGCATTTTTGATCTAGTTGGACTTTAACTAGAAATTCTCCCCAGGTTCCAGAGTCTGTTCAGTCCATATCACCCCCTCTCTGACTAAGCTCCAGGAGAAGTTGTGTTTTCCCTTATAAAACAATGTGTAAGGAGTCTTTTTCAATGTTTTGGAATTTCAGCTGAGACCTCAGCGCTGAGAATAACGGATCATAGGTGCCTTTTATTTTAGGGAGAGGAACCTTTACAATCCTGGAGGATATGTGATAAGGTAGCCAGACTGAGCGGGCAACATGGTGCTCGAGAGTTTGTATTGTATAGTGAGTTCTGGTATTATCCTGAAGAGATTTGCTTGAAAGGAACTTGTAGGGCTAGAGGAAGCTATGCTGTGGGGGGAAGGGAAGGAAGAGGTTGCTCCTTTGATCCAAATGAGGGAAACTGAAGAAACACCACACCCATCATCATCGTCGTCGTCGTCAATTTTAAACGTTCGTCATGTTCTTGATGTTCTAAGTGTTTTTACATGAATTGATTCAATCTTTACAATTTTATGAAGTGGATTTTATTATTTTCCCCATTTTAAAGCAGGGTAAACTGAGACTCATAGACGTTCGGTGATGTCTTCTAGTGACATAAACTCTTGGCAGAGTTGTAAAAATCTATAATTGCAGGGGCACCTGGGTGGCTCAGTGGGTTAAAGCCTCTGCCTTCGGCTCGGGTCATGATCTCGGGGTCCTGGGATCGAGCCCCACGTCGGGCTCTCTGCTTGGCAGGGAGCCTGCTTCCCCCTCTCTCTGCCTGCCTCTCTGCCTACTTGTGATATCTCTCTCTGTGTCAAATAAATAAATAAAATCTTTTTAAAAAAATCTATATTTGCAGTGCTATAGAAGGGAATTCTCAGGAGATCTTGACCTCCGTCCCCTGAAGTTTGGGAGTACAACAGGTGGCTTGCGAGAGCAGCCCACAGCGTCGAGTGAGGAGAGACAGGAGCAGTGAGAACAATCCATAGTTCTCAGAGGCCAAGGATGCATCAGCTTCCCAAGACTTGAGGCTATCTCGTGGAGAGGAGCTCAGTGTTAGTAGCATTAAAGGAGACATTTCCAGAAGGAAGCTTTCCAATGTAGGGGGAGTCCAGGCAGGGACATAGTGCCAGGGGCAGGAGCTGATGGGAGTTTGCAAGAGGTCAGCCAAAACAGACATCGCTTAAATCAGAGGAAGACTGAGCAGGGAGGTCCTACCAGAGATCTGTGAGGAGCGTACAAACATGCACCAGGAGACCGTCTGTATCTGGATGCCTTCCCAAAAGACAGCATCCAAGAGCCAAGAAAGAAGCACAAAGAACACAAGCAACATTCATTTTACCCAGAGTTTCTATAGCTTTTTGGAATCCACTCAACTTTCATGAGCCCCAAAACCCTTGCTTGTGAAAACAGAGCCTGCCTTGTGTGGTAGCTGCAGGGACCACACCTAACGATGAAGAGCCCTTGGCGTCGTCCCTGATGCTTGAATCAACTTGATGACCTCCCGCATTACATACACGGGGCGACCTGCTTCCCGTGCACATTTGAAGGC
>CM052811.1:1719853-1733067 GCA_028533885.1 Nasua narica | reverse complement strand
ACTGGGCGTGGAGCCTGCTTGGGATTCTCTCTCTCCCTCTGCCCCTCGTCCCTTCTAAAAAAAGAGGAAAAAGTCCATATGTAAAGTTCAGAGGTCACAAGTAAAGGACTGAAAAACTACTAGTTATGCCTTCACTTTCTTTTAGTTATAAAAACTGTGAGCGAGTACATCAATTTAAAAAGTTTTCCCAGAACGTCCTTTGTGGGAGACAACAGGGAAGGTGCCGTGGAGAGTAGCACCAGCTAGTGACGAACGAGACACCATTCCTCACTTTCAGAGACTCACAATCACAGGAGGGAAAGGAGAAACTCAAACACAGTCAAATAAAAGGACTTTGAAATGTATCAGTGGGCTAGTGCTTTGTTACTCCCTCCAACCACAGCGAGGGAGTGGACACCGTGTAAACCCACAGCCAGAGGCTCAGGGGAGGAGAGGAAATGAAGATGGTCGCGGATGGAGGAATGCCAACGAGTCTTTCCCTTCCCTTGGGCAGGTGGGAGTCATGGAACGGAAGACGCCCCACCATGCTGAAAGAGTCTAACTGCAATGGAAATTTCTGGAAGATTTTTAAAGACCAAACACAGAAGAATAATACTGATTTACAGAGAAGGGTGTGTGCTGATCAGGGGACCAGTGAGAAAATAGCAGAGGGGGAGAGAGATATAATAAGGGCATTGTGGAAGTCCCGGCAAGACGTAATGAAATCAGGAACAGAGACTGCGATTACAAGAAAACACAGAACACATGAGGGACTTGTGAAGATGTAATGGCCAACATCTGTAATACTATCTGGAGAAATTCAATAATGGAAAATACAGGGAAGATCTAAAACAACTTTCAAAAAAAAGCGATTTCATCATATAATTGAGAAACCAAAGGATTGGTATAATGGGAGTCATTAACAAGAAAATGATGAAGAACCGAATTTGTCTCTGTATTAACTAACTGAACAATATGGAAACTTCAAGAGTCTAACAAAAATGGAGTATAAATGAGGCAAGGGGGCCATAAAGCACAGACATTAGCATCACATACAGCCCAACTTTGATATTTCTGGGAAAATAAGAAAAGTCACAATATTGTCATGATTAGCTATCTCAAAAAATTGTCCGATAAAGATTACCCTAAAGGGAATAATCTTACACACCTCTGGAGAGGAAAATTTTACTTCGATATGAATAAGAATGTCCATTTTAGCAGTAGAAAGGTAAGAGGAAAATTGGGTCATATTTGAAGCTATTTATCTATTGTTCCTGACCCCAAGATGTTGCAAATGGACTAAGTAATGTATTTGTCAATTATATTTCAATAAGGCTAGAAAAAAATGGAGTCAGGCCATCAGTCACAGGGCACAAGTCCAGTGATTTGTTCACTTATGTAAAGAATTTTTACTTGTGATAGGAAGGCGTCACCGCGCTCACTAGTTTAAACATAGATGAACGCCAGATAGACAATCAAACTGCATTTGATTTATAAAGAACTGTAGTCTAAAATGATGGAAAACATGTGTCCTTACACAGAGATAAACATAAAGTCAAACGCTGTTTGCTATTTGCTTCGTGTTCCCCTGTGGACAAAAGATAAAAATACTGCACTTCATTATGGTAGCCAGCAGTCAGCTTAGATTGCAAAGCGCGATTTGTGAAAAATAGTCAACCGCCATTCAAAATAGAGTTAAGAATTTCCAGTTTGAGGAGCAGTGAGGTAAAAAATAGAAGTAAGCATTTCCAATTCACTTTTATGTTCTGAAATTTCAGCAGAGAAGTGCTTTACGGCAGCATTGGGTTTGTTCTTTTTCTCACCCTTCCTTTAACACAAAATCAAAGCTATTGTTTACCCTTTATAAGATACCAGCAGAAAATATTTCATATTGTAAATTTCCTGGCTAAATGTGAGTAGGCTACTGGATGGATTCAGACTATATAAACGGGGTTCTTTTCAAAATCTTAGGATCCTAAGATTCACGGGTTAAGCAATTTAAAACACTAGTATACTTCTCAGCATTTTGCTTTTAAAACATCAGCCCCAAATAATCTCATTGGAACAATTAATTTCAGTTTAGGAAGGCTGCCTCGTTTATTGATGGTAATAAAACCACAGATTCGTTAAAATACGTAGATTGATGGCGCCAAGTTTCCTTAACAGTTCTCTGCACACGTTCATATAGTGTGATGTGGCAAATATTCAAGTGCTCTTTACAGGAACAGATGGTTAGACACAATTAATAAGGAGCCTTGAGTTATTTGCATATTCATTAGATAATATCAGTTATTCCTCAGCAAGAACAAAGAATTACACAAATGGTGTTCATGTTTCCTCCCATTAACACATTATTAAAAGCAAAATGTCTGTGTTAAAAATGAGACAGATAGTGATCCCTGACTGTACAACAACCCAGCATTATCCATTTGGGTTTTTAACATGATAATAAAAGCATGTTGCCCCTCCTGTAATTTATTCCTGCTTTTCTAACAGAGAGCGCACAAAGGCATACCATGCTTCATACTGTGCCCTCCTTCTCTGCTTTTTCTTCCTTTATAGATGGTTGCCAGGGGAGAGGTCAGGTCAGGGAAAATTAAATAAGTTTTTATTTTAGCTTAAAAGAAAGAAGTTGGCCAGAGAACTAAAACAATAAAAAATAAAAAAACCCTTACTGACTTTGGAACCCATTTGAAAGCCCTTTCTGATACTTGTTAATAAACATGGAAAATTTACAGATAAGATATTAAATTATAATTTAAAATAAAATAAATGTAGATCAACTACTTAATTTTCTATCTGATTTCCGATTTAAATAAACTCCAATAAAATTACGTTGTCTGTATGCTGTAGATTTTTTTTCCCATCACTTCCTTTGTCATTAATATACAAGAAAGCTTGAGAAATTGTCGGAAGTTAAAAAGAAATGACCTGTGCATTAATCAAAAATATGAAAGCCATTTCTATAAAGAGCCCTAGTTTTTGGAGGATAAAAAAAGGCACCTGTGAGACAAACATACAAAGCACTGGACACGAGTGATGGGAAGTTACTGCCTTCTAGAATGGTGCCGTCCAAAGTGATAAACACCAGCTGCGTGTGGCTATGTGAATGTATGTTTTTATTTCAATTAAATAAAAATTAAAGTGGAGTTTTGCAGCCACACCAGCCACACGCCAGGTGCGCTGTGGCTACCGTCTTGGTCAGCACAGATATGCACCACGTTCCTTACCGCCCACAGTCGTCCAGACAGCACTTTTCTAGAAGTTTCCTCCTCAAGAGGGACAACAAAGGGCTACACATAACTGGACATAACCTGCACAGAGTGAAGAAATGATAAATCACTAGCATGATCAATGAGTGAGTTATTTGTATTAGAAGAAGTTAAAAGTGGAAATAATTTAATGACTTACATGGCCAAGGAAAATGTGTATTGGGGCACAGTGCAGAGTCATGAACGAGAGAATTTCAAAATCTAGACTGAACAGATATGACATTCCATCCACTAATGCATATGATATTGTTTACAGTTACTACATAATAAAGAATAGCTTTGCAGAGAGTTTCAAAGAAACTGTTATGTACCAGACTGTCCTACTTAAGATTTGAGATGAAAAAGAACAACAAAACTAATGTATAATCTAGCATTCATTCAACAAGCATTCACTGAGCACCTTAGTTTATTTCAAGAATCACTAGCTTTGAAATTACAAGATGCAAAACAATAGGTTGCTTCAGTGATTCAGTCAGTTAAGCGTCTGCCTTTGGCTCAGGTCATGATCCCGGGGTCCCAGGACTGAGCCCCTCACTGGGCTCCCTGCTCAGCAGGGAGTCTGCTTCTCCCTCTGCCCTTCCCCCCATGCACTCTCTCTCTCTCAAACAAATAAATAAAATCTTAAAAGAAAAAACCACGATGCAGGACATTTGCCTAGGAAGAGCTGCAGACAGGTTCACACGGACGCAGATCAATTATATGGTGGCGAGTTTGTACAAAGGATTGATGCATATAACTGATATAATAACACATATGTGACTGAGAAGATCCATTTAATAAGGGAAAGAAACGAAATGGAAATAAAGACATTAAGGAGAAAATCCGAGAGACAAATTCAAGTTGGAGAGAGCGAGCCAAGAGGTAAAGACAAAAGAAGGGAGAAGCTGCAGATGGTCTTTGTTGTAGGATGACAGGCGAGAGGGAGCCTGAACTCGGATGGAACGTGATGAAAGACGCAGAGGTCCACGGAGTGCCCCTGACCGGAAGCCACGCCCACTTGCGTCCCCAACGGGCACGATTTTCTTGCACCACATCTTTGAGAAACTCCCTAGCGTGTGTGGGTATTGGCAGTTGTGGGTGGCCGTCCGTGGCATATGGGACAGGGTCTGGGCGGGAATTGGGAGTGGGGCCGTGCGACAGGACGAGCGCATGGAGGGGGACAGCTGAGCTGGCTGCTGCAGGACTGAAGGGACCCATGAGCAGCAGGGGCTCCTGTGTGCTGGGTCCCTTTGCTCAGTCCAACCAGTGGGGAGCCCACTGCGGGAAGGGGGGACGCTCCCTGCCCCTCGGGATCCCACCATCTCTTCCACTCTCCAGCTGTGTTTGAGCATGAAGCTGGACAGGACTACACATGAAAGATAATCTCCCCCCAAATCATTTTGTGATATTTAGAGTTGACCTGAGACCATCAGTGAACATTCTAAATTGTAAAGATTTTATTCATGATGCATTTTGAAATGGGTCCTCAAAGACCTACAGAAATTATGAGCCCACATCAAGTGTGAGTGCTTCTGCGGGCTGATTTCCTTCCCATAAACTCGCTGACTTTGGTGGAAGGTGTGACTCAGCCCAGGGTCTTCCAGCACACACCTCCCATCCCCTGGCATCACTTTCCCATAGGGCGTAGAAGTGACCCTTGCGTTGCGTCCTGGAAGCCAAGCTAGCCCTCCCGGAAAGCGGCTACTTCACGCACCGGTCCAAGGTGGAACTGTGCGTCGCTGGTCCCACTCAGACAAGGCACAAAATCACCGTCTCATCAGGCCTGCGTCCCGTCTGGTTTCCCACAAAGCTTGAGGCTTCTTGCGCCCCGGCTGGTCCTGCGGTCCCAGCAGAGACCACGGAAGCCTGGACTTGGGGTCTAGTCTGACGACCCGCAAGGGCTCCTGGAGCCCACAGCGCCTGCGTCCCAGAGTCCAACAAGTCTGAAGAGAGAAGAACTGTACCAACCCTGAGGAGGAGGTCTCGCTGTCAGGCTGTTTTGCTTCTTAAATACACATGCACCACATACACAAACACCCGGCACCCATGCCATTCACACACGTACCACATAACACACACAACACGCACACATACAGCACAAACACAAGCACACGGCACACAGCATGGGCGCACACGTGCTTGTGCTCACACAACACGGACATCACACGCTTTCACACGCCACTCACACACACACACACACTCCACACACACAGCACACTTTTTTGTCATTTAATTCTGACAAATACCTGATGATCCCTAACGCAAAAATCCTCAGCGCTATTTTTAAGTAAAAGTAGCACTATCCTGCAGCGTCTGTATTACGATATATCAAGCTGACATTCGGAGAGGTCTCACAACACCAGAAGGTTTGACGCTTCGTCAACGGTCGAGGCGGGATTGGAGCCATTCATGCTCCTAACAGCCCTGGTCCTGTGACCTGAACAGTGTCCTTTATGTTGTAGTTGTGTATAAACTGCCAGGAGAGGTTTTCTCATTTGGGGGGAATAGACTTTTTATAAATGGTGCCCACAGATTATGGCGAATAATTACGAAGTATGAGGACATCTCTTGCACTTGATATGTTACCAAGATCAAAACTTGAGTCTTGATGGATGCTTCTGAAGAACAACATAGTGCAGGGGACCCTGGGGACCTCAGTCGTTAAGCGTCTGCCTTCGGCTCAGGTCATGATCCCAGAGTCCCAAGATCCAGCCCCACATCGGGCTCCCTGCTCAGTGGGGAGTCTGCCTCTCCCTCTCCCTCTGTGCTCTTTCTCTCGCTCTCTCTCAAGTAAATGAATAAAATCTTTAAAAAAAGGAAAAAGAAAAGCATAGCACAGGTACAATAACCATGATGTACAGGTATATCGATGAGCATATTAGTATCCTATTTCTCAGTGGGTTCAAAACATTTAATATGGGTTATGAATTGACATGTAGAACTGAAAATAAGTGTTTTAAAATACTCAATTTTGCTAGCTTATGGGTTTTTTTAAATAATATATAATGAATTATTTGTTTCAGGATACAGGTCTGTGATTCATCAGCCTTACACATTTCACAGCACTCGCCGCAGCATGCACCCTCCCCAGTGTCCATCCCCCAGCCCCCCCAGCCCCCACCCCCCTCCCTTCCAGCAACCCTCGGTTTGTTTCCTGAGATTAAGAATCTCTTGGGTGCCTGGGTGGCTCAGTTGGTTGGGCGACTGCCTTTGGCTTGGGTCATGATCCCGGAGTCCCGGAATCGAATCCCACATCGGGCTCCCGGCTCCGCGGGGAGTCTGCTTCTCCCTCTGACCTTCTCCCCTCTCATGCTCTCTCTAATAAATAAATAAAATCTTAAAAAAAAAAAAAAAGATTCTCTCTTTAAAAAAAAAAAGTCTCTTATGGTCTGTCTCCCTCTCTGGTTTCGCCTTGCTAGCTTATGGTTTTATAACAACTTAACCTATACTCAATAATTATCTACTGAGTATGTATTTCATGATAGACTTTAAGCACCCACAAGTCAATACGAATCTTTCCTAGATTCTCTAGAAACAGCGACATATACTGAAAGCAAAGCTATAATCTAAGGTGATATGCAGTGAGCGATGAAGATATGAAAGTATTTTAATAGTCTCTCTGGGAACCTCACTAGCATGGGATTGGAGGTTAGCCTCGCCTGCTGGGGAGTGAGGCGCAGGGCCTATTCACACCCCAGCAGAGCGATGGCCTGCGAGAGAGAGTGGCTCGCGGAGCCCACCCAGCACAGCCGGCTGGACGCAGGTCTGTCAACACGCGCGGGTAGTCCCCAGCCCATCCAGCCGGCCAGTCAGCCGGGAGCAGCAGTATACGGCTAGTGACTCAAGTCACGGAAGTTTGGGTTGGTTCGTCACACACTACAACCCGGAACTGATAAAAATGTAAGCTTCAATACATTGCTGTCATTTTCTTCCTAACGCGTTCCCATGCACTGTTCATATTAGCTACTTCAAGTAGCTGTCCCTGTCTTCCAAATAATCTTTGAGTGAAGTCTACTTTCATTCCCATATCAATCAGCAACGTCAGTGTTACTTTCTGTGAACAACAGTCTGATACCCATTTTTCAACTTAAGAAAATATGTTAGTACCTGCTATCAAATAAAATGTATTAGATAAATTACAAAATAACCAGTATTTAAATTTTCTACACTAAATGATTGATTTATGTTTAAATAAGTCTGAAAACCAAGAATCCATTTATAAGCAGTTATACTTTGCTTAATTTTTAATTGTGAAATATACTATGTAGCTGTAATTTTAACTGTAAAAAGTGAAAGAATGATATAAATGCATGATATTCTTTGATAAGTGTGTGTGTGTGTGTGTGTGTGTGTACAGAATAATGGTATTCAGATTTTAGATATTTTTTTTTTTTTAAGATTTTATTTATTTATTATAGAGAGAGAGACTGAGAATGAGAGGGGAGAAGGTCAGAGGGAGAAGCAGACTTCCCTCAGAGCCGGGAGTCCGATATGGGACTCGATCCCGGGACTCCAGGATCATGACCTGAGCCGAAGGCAGTCGCTTAACCAACTGAGCCACCCAGGCGCCCCAGATTTTAGATATTCTTAACTGACCTTAAATTTTTTAAATTCATAAGGAAGTCTACAAATTTCATGAGACATCATGATAAAACTTTTCTTATATCTTCAGTGTAAAAGAGAGAGGAGACATAGAAAAACTTAATTGGTCCACTATCTAACATGTGATTTTATTTTTTAATAGGAAGTAGAAAATTGTACTTTTTATGGATGAAATAAGATGAGGACTGACTGCATTAGAATAAGTGTTTCATGATATGATTTACTGAAATAGGTCTCAACTAAGTTTTTTTGAAGAAACATATGTATTCTGAAAGAAATCGTGTAAAATTTTTATCCACGGAATTGTTTTCTGTATAATTGGAAAAGGAAAATCAACGAAAAATAAAAACCCAGGGTAGTATTTCTGGTCATAGAGAAGAATAGTCATATTCTAACCAATATTGATTGGGTATTTGATGTTGATATTTTTCCCCTGAGGATACGTGTTGAGAATAGCTGGAAAAAATTTTTATATTAAAGTAGAGAAAAAAAAAAAATATTGAAGTGGCTCTCAGGAGTTTTAGTGGGAAATTTGAGCCTATTTCCCAGAGAGCATGTCACCATGGGAAGCATATTTCACGTCTCTCTGGTGTCACATTTGCTATTGTCCCGATGGCCAAGACAAGCCACTGCCAAGCTCAGGGTCAGCCTACAGGAGGTGGCGACCCCGGGACTTGGATACAAGAGCCACACAAGCGTTGATACAGTCGCCCACCAGGCCAACAGTTAGATGTTTGTAGCTCCCTCGTACAGTTTTAGATTCAATAAAGTGCCTTTACCTATAACAACAACAACAAAAGTTGTTTGATTCATCTTGGGAAAAACACTTTTTCGTATCATCCCATTCAGATTTTGAAAAAGGAAGGAAGTTTTACGAATGAGTGATACATCTTCTCACTAAGTCACCGCCAGATTTCCTTCTGTGCCTTCAGTAAAATCAATAGGCTGTTGAATGCATTTGTCACCTGACTTGCACGTTAACAATAAATTCTGATGATAATACAACATGTTGGAATCCTTAAAAGTTCTAAGGAAAGAGGACGTCACGATCACGAGCACCTCCCAACTCTTCTTATTCATGAGAGCTATGAAAGCAAAGAATCTTAGGTCTTGCATCTATGAAAATTAAAAAATATTGAATACACTTTCTGTGAACCCTGACTAATTGGAACAGAAAGTAATTTTATTCCACAGATATATAAAACGAATGGACAGAAAGTTCCATCCATCTCATTAAGACATGGTTTTCCAATAACACTCTGTATTTTGTGTACACGCTTATCAAATTTCTATATGGAGAAGCATGCGTGTGTTTAATGTAGTAATTGATAATTTTCAAACATAAATATGACTTAGGATGAAATTCTGTAGAAGTAGAATTTAAATGTTAAGCCAAGGGAAGAAAGAAAGGATATAAAAATTTCCCAACGTTAGAGCAGAATTTGTTGGTGTATGTAAGTACGCACTCACATATACACATATAAGAATACTTACACAGGTGTGAATATACATGCTTAACGCTTAACTGTACCCTCAGACACATAACAGATCACGTATTTTTAAATGGATAATGGTGAGCATAAAGTTACTACATTTCGAACCCCCTGGATGTATTTTTAAGAGTTTTGTATCAGTTTTATCATTACAGTATCCCTAGTTCCACTATGACAGAAATTAGGTGTTTTGTAGCTGTTTAAAATGACAATGAAAAATTTTAGATGTTGGTTTAAAATGTCTGATGGGGTACATGAGTGTTTTTAGTGTCAGTCAGAAGACTTTGAGGACCACCGGACAGGAGATTTTCTGACTGGTAAGTCGGCGGGATGCCCTGGGAGTTTATTGTCCCAGACTACTGCCGGACACAGGTGTTCTGTGGGCCCCCGTTGTCGCCTGTGTAGACAGCACACCAGTGCTGGCATGGTTCGTGTAGCCCATGTGACCGCCCTTCCAAAGGACCCTCTGATGCAGAGCCCCTAGCATGAGGGGGACAGCTGAATTCTAGCTCCCTGACTCCTTTAACTGCTTTCCAATTCATTCCACACTACAGGGGGAAAAAGGACATCATTTATTGAGATCACACAAATCCTGTAAGTTTGGAAGAGTGTTGAAGGAGCAGAGCAGGGCTAACTCCGTTTTGCATTGCACCCACCTTCTTGTGTGTGATCCCCACAGGACCCGCCTCTGGGAGGAACCGCAGAGTGTCAGAATGTGGCTCAGCCCTCCCTCGAGCTAGTTGGCCCAGACCGCCTCTGAGTTAGTTTAAGTTAGCCAATAGGAATGCGGAACCCCTGACCGCCAAAGAATGTAAACCCCGCCTTTTGCCCGCCAAACTTGCGCGCCAATTCTGACCAGAGTGATAGGCTAGTTCAAACAGCTGCTATAGGGTAAATTGTAATTCAGTTGGCCACCTGCATGTGACCTAACATGACTAAGCAACTTTCTGTGTGCGTTACCATCTCATTGGCCACTGGCCCCTATAAAACTGCTGCGCTTTTTGAAACTCGCTCTCTTTCTCTGCATCACGCCGCTGCATCCGCGAGTGTGGGAGACTGAGATCGAGCTAGCTCAAATTTGCTTTTGCATCAGACTCGGCTCCCTGGTGGTCTTTGGGGATCTCAAAATCTGGGCATAACAGACGTTATTAGAAAATCTTGTATTTCCAATTCTACCCTACTCTCAAATATAACTTGAGGAGAAAAAGAAGACTTCAGGGACAAATATGTATTTTACCAAGCAAAGTTCACAATTTAATAACACAGAACAAAGGGAAATGACCTTTGTTATGTGGAGTCACATTTTACAACCTCTGGTTCTCATTCGAATATCATATTAATTCAACAAATAATTGCTGCTGCTAGTTCACTTAATAATTACTATTATTGTTGGCCAAGTACCATGCCCAAGTGACATGGAGAGTAAAGTACAGTTCCTGACCCCAAAATCATTAACAATAAACCAAGACAGACATAATCAGGTAAATGGAATGAGTTTCTGGAGTGTTACAAAAAAAAAAACGAACACGGCCGTGTGGGGTGTGAAGGAGAGGATGGAGAACTCCTGCCTGGGTCGAGGTTGGGGACCCAAGGTCTCCAGGACTCATCCTCAGCACCTCCAGTCCTTGCCCAGAACCCACTCTCTAATCCCCTGCTTTGGTCACTCTGCCCAAGGAGGACCACTCTGTTGAGCCTGATTGACGGGCAGAGACCACGGGAATAAGAGTTCATCTGGCAAATGCCCCTTGTGCCTGCTTGAGTTTGGACGTGCAAACTTGATGAGCGCAATCCAAGTCGTACGCAGGAAGTGCGAGGGAGTTGAAAATAAACAGAATCTCCAGCCTGACTCTGGGACTCGTGGTTCCATTGCCACGGGAAGACTCACTGGTTTCTACAGCTCAAGGGTGGACCCTAGCCTGGGCTTCCTTCCGAAGGGAAGTGCATGAATTCAGACTAGTAGTCAGAAATAGACCGATGCTATAGCTGTGTATGCATTATCTTTAATCCGGACGGCGCAAAAAGTGGAGTGGTGCAGTGTGGGTTTCGTTTGGGTTTGGGTTTTGTTTTTTAGACGTTATCTCGACCCAGCTCTGAGGCACAGCAAGAAACAGGCCAGTTGCCCTGTTAGGCAGTGGGGTGGGTGCACAGCCCCAACCACTTCCCCTCCTGGGCGGACACACTCCCAGCCCTCTTTTTTTAATGTGAAATTTGCCATAAAAATGAAGTCAATATCCTAATGTGTAAAATGCAATTTTGAAAGTGAAACCAGGGCACCTGGGTGGCTCAGTGGGTTAAAGCCTCTGCCTTCAACTCAGGTCATGATCTCAGGGTCCTGGGATCGAGCCCCGCATCGGGCTCTCTGCTCAGCAGGGAGCCTGCTTCCCCCTCTCTCTCTGCCTGCCTCTCTGCCTGCTTGTGATCTCTCTCTCTGTGTGTCAAATAAATAAATAAATAATCTTTTTTAAAAAATTATCTTTAAGTCAGCATTCAAAGGGAAACAAGAACCCAAACTGGAGATACAAAGAAAGAAAGGAATAAAGAATTCCCTTCGTTTTTGGTAAAAGAGACAAACTATAAAGATACAATGAAATTACAGCAACTAATAGCATTTAAGACTTTGAAAAGAGAGCCTCAGATTGAGAGAAATATTAGATTTCAATCGTGAGAGCTGCCATGCATCGATGATGTGCCGACCATGGTCGTCCCCCTTGAAGAAGGGTGGCAGGGTGCCCAGACTGGGGGTACCTGCCGACACCTACCCAGACGAGGCCAAGGGTCAGCGTGGGGGGCTCATGCCGGCAGGTGCAGCCGCGACCCGGTGCCCAAGGAGGGTGATGGCTGTGGACACATAGCAGAAGCATCGTTGATCAGTGCTCAGGTTTCTCCTGTGGTTGTCAAATGCAGATGGCTTGTTAGAAAGGAGGGACACAAGGGGACAGGGAGAAGGAGGGAAAGACACACCCCAATGCCGCCTCGAGGTTTTCATTCTAAAGCAGTGAAGGAGAAGGACGCCCTCCTGTTTTTTCCACTTGGTACCCATTTTCCATGACAAATAGTTCTCTCCTCGGCAATAAATTGTGTTGGCGTTCGCCCGGAGTGGTGGGGGGGCCAAGGCAAGAGCGGACTGCCCCCTCTTTGGAGCAAAATCTCGCAGCCATCGCCTCAGGCTCACTGACTCTGTGAAGAGCTCTATAAAAGGCATTCTTTTTTTTTTTTTTTTTTTTTAAAGGCATTCTATTTAGTATCTTGAATAATGAATTCCTAATGGGATTTATGGCGTTTGTAAAAGGTTTTAGCAAATTTCGTCAAATTAATATCTAGTCTACAATGGAAAAACTATCAGAAGGAAATTGGGTTAAAGAAATTATATAAATAACAAAGAGAAATACATAAAAACCACATCACTAATCATTTGAATGAAAATTCCCAGTTCTTACAGGAAGTGACAAATACTTCAAGTGATCTAGTAGAAAAGTGTAGCAAACTAATATAAAACTATGGAAACAGATATGAAGTCACTTGAAAAGGTTTCAACTGCTATGTAAATGCTAAATCTTTTATTATGAAACATTGTGATGGCACAAGGAACACGAGGGTTGTTTATTTATTTATACCTGCGTCAGGGACAGCTGTTCGTCTCCCCTATCTCCGTTTCTCTTCCTTCTTTACTAACAGAAGATTGATTTTATTTGGGTGGCTATGTGTCTACCACAAAACAAACACGCAGACAGAAAACCAACTAGAAATGGTCCTGAAGCAGTTTCTGCTAATCACTTGGGAGTGAGTCACTGGCTGGGCTTCTGAGAAATCCCATTAAAAACCGTCTGACTCATGACGCAACAGGTGAGTTCTTTCTGTGCTGTCCATCTCCTTCTTCAGATCTGGAAGC
>CM052811.1:1647187-1719353 GCA_028533885.1 Nasua narica | reverse complement strand
GGCGCAGGGGCTTCGGTCTTTGGACAGATGTTCCCCTTTCCATGCGTCCTGAACCAACTTAAATGAATTCCATCTCTCTACTCTGGGTCTTAAAAATGAATCCTAAAAGCTTTAAATTCAGTACATTACATGATTCGACTTTGGGTTCATTTCTAAGGAGGAGGACTCATTTTATTCTTATTCATTTGTTCTGAACTCTCAGCTTTAAAAATGATTAAACAGTCATGTATCCAACTGAGTCTATGCACATAAAGAACGGGCTGGGAGTGAATGGTTAAATCTGAATTCAAAAATCACCGCACACAAGTCAGGAGCATGGGGGGGGGCATTCCCCGGGGGCTCCCGGAGCTGGAGCCCAGTGGCCTCAAACATAGACACGCACACGCCTTTTCACCGCCTCGGCTTCTGAGCTTGGAGTGGCTCTGCTGGGGGCACTCGGCTGACGCCTTCTCTCTTCACCCGTCCTGCGCCCTCCCCTCTCTCCCCAGACGGTTCTAAGACCAACCTTCTTAATCAAGGAGAGTGCTACCAGGAAGAACGATGAAGGACAGCTGTGGGCAGTCCCAGAACTTCTGATGGCTCCAGCCTCCTGCCTCTTTTCAGAAAGATTGTCATTTCCAGGAAAACTATACAATTTCCAAATGTCCCCTAATAGACTCTGTCTCTGGCTTGGCAATTCCCAAGAGCTCAATTACCTTTTACAGTAAGACAGCACAAATCGGGTTGATTTTAAAGAATGTGTTTTAAATAAAACACAGCCTTTTACAGATCAATATATTTTTGCTTTTTAAGACGAAAATAAAATTTCAATCCAATTACCTGTTTCAGAACACCTTTAAAGAAAAAAAATATATATATATATATATATATATTGCTTGTGGCAAACTCTGCTGACGGCATTTTTCTCTAGCAGAAAATCATTTGCAGTCCCCTTAATTGCGCAGGCAAAGGCCACGCCGCAGAGTGAAGTGGGAAAAATCACCGGCAATTATTGTGAAATGTTCAGGAATTGGCCAATATTCACGAAGCCAGAAACAAATCCAAAAACGTGCAAATTGGAGCCCATGTCTAAGCTCTGAGTATCAGAAACTGAGTTATTAAAGTGCCACTGTTCAGCTCCATGCACTACAGAGGCATCCGGCAAAACCGACGCCAGCCTATCAGAGCGCAGAGCCCTTGCGCGCAAGCCGTCTGCTTGAGGGCTCTCGGGGAACAAAGGCAACTTGTGATAGTTTGCCTGAATCCGGCTTTCCTTGGAGGCAGCACCCCGGGGCTCCCTCGTGTGATGTCTGCTTGGGCACAGAACAGCTTTCACACAAGCTCGGGGCTCAAGACCCTGTACTTTTCTCCCCAGATTCTCCCCATTTATTTTCACCTTTGACTACGACCAAATGCATAAAGCTCCCGACGCGTAGTGATTAGACCTAGTCTATTCCTAATTAAAGCCTAATAAAAAGAGACACAACAAACCCCGAAATCTTGTTGTCTGGTTCCACTGTAAGCCCGCCAAATGCTAATGCTTCGGAATTGTGGAGGGAGATCCCAAAGAAGTTTGGGAAATTGAAACTCACGCTGACTGGGAAGCTCTGGGGTACAGAGAACTGACGAGGGCAAACCCTGCACTCCCCATCATTGTGACATCTACCAGATCCCGCAGCGATTTGCAGCCACGGGACCACAGCCCTCCTCCCGCACACTTTCCCAACCCCCGCCCAAAGCCGCTCCTCTTATTCAGACAATAAGATGGTCCAGGAGTTGTCCAAGCACAGCGGGTCTTCAAAATGCACTTTAGAGTATGGTTTAAAGGAAGTGCTTGAAATACAAGATCTTCCATGATTTTAGGGATAAAAATAGGCACTAGCTGCCTATTTTCATGTGTTCCAAAATCAGGTGTTTTCTGATTTTTATAAGCACCTGAAAATCTCAATCCACAGCTAAATAAGAAAGTTGCAGGAATTTCTGTTTAAACATTTATGACCTCTTTCTCTTCAGATGAATTGGGTACATGCCCTAGAGTCAAGAAACGCCTAAGAAACTTAATCACATCTCCGCACATGTGGCAGGGCAGAAACCAAGAGCTCAGTAGCTACATGGACGCAAGAGCTTCGTGTTCACACAGGTTCCCCTCCCCGCCCCACCCCTGCCCCAGGGGCCGCAGGGGGAGGCAGAGGCAGTCCAGCTGGATGCTAGGGAATGTGATGAGGAGGCCCTGATCTTTTGGGGGCCGCCTACAGACCGGCATCTCCCGCCTCCAGAGAAGCATGTTCTTGACTCCCAGGCCTTCCCCGGGGAGGATGGAGACGTCTCTAGCTTCACTGCCCCGGACTGTCTCTGGGCAGAGATGTCTCTCCATCTCTCTTGAAAGAGACATTATTTTTATCTTTCCAAGGCTGCCTGTTGTGAGAACATCCTTAAACAAAGCTCTCACTACTCAGAACACAGACAGAAACACCAGATCCATGGAGAATCGTCTCCCAGCCACGAATTTTTCTATCTCCTTTCAAACCATGGTGACAGTCTTGTGTTTGCCAGAAGTATTCGGTTTTAAAGTTCCAAGCAGTTAAGCAAATTACTTTTGTGTTTTTGGAAGCTTCTCATGTGACATTTAGAAATGCAATTCGAACTTAACCATATAGGAGTGTCGGAGAGCAGTGATTTCAGAAAGGGCATTTGCTGTGTTCCACATTTGATCTTCTAAGTCATCTGCATATATTACTATCCCCACAGAAAATCCATCTGTAGTTTTTAGTATGTTTTCCATAAACTTCAAATTGGAAAAACGAGAGTTTAAAATACAGGGGCGATGCCTGTCAGAGGTGTTGACAGATCTCAGCATGCTGGCGACGATGGGTCCCACCTTTTCGAAACCCTTTCCCTAAACAAGTGTTACTTGGGTTCGTTTACATGCCCAGTGTTTCAGTGAACGATGACTGAGTCAACCAAGAGGAAGAGTGGAGGAAAAGAGTGAGAAAAAAGATTTCTGCAACACAAAACATTAGAGAGGGAAGGAGTGGGACGAGCTGTCTCAGCGGGATAACCCCCCCACACACACACACACACTGGATCTCAAGGAAGCAGAACCTGGTGAAGAGGGCCTCACATTAACATAAACCCCGTCTCTTAACAAAAAAGATACAAGAAAACAGCCACACTCACAGTACCTACTTTGGATGGAATATGATTTAATTGGGACCCAAAGACCCTCGTAGCCTCGGTTCTCAAACAAAAATCCAGTTATATTCAATTTAGTGTGATTATGAGGGCAGGAAGGCAGACTCAGCTTTTACAAAGGATTTCCATTAGATGGCAAGATCGTGACTTCGCTAGAAAGTAAAAGTACATAAAAAATACTTTTTATTATCACCATTATAATTTGATATTCCCTATGTGTCCGTATGGTGCTGAGCGTGTATTTCCTGGACTACAATGCACCCAAATATTAGGGTAGAACCCGTGAGCCTCCCTGCCTGTATTTAGGCATACGGAAGCCACAGTGACAAGGTGAAGGGAGCTTGTGACAGGATTCAGCTCCCAGTAACAAAGGTGCACTCTGCCATGTAAGTGGTGAGACTTCCCATCCGCAGAGCAAGCAAGAAATGACCACCCTCTGTGTGAGTGTCACCGATTAGGAAGCAATGCCTCTCTCAGTCCCAGAGGAAAAAATGAACGTAACATGACTTTCATAGAGTTTAAACCAATATGCATGTTGAAGGCATAAATATGTGTGTGTGTGTGTGTGTGTGTGTATGTATATATACATATATATGTGAGCAAATCCAACCTTTATTTCAATAACACATTCATTAAACAGTATCAGGGGTTCTGAGGAACATAAAGATAGATAGTGTTTAGAGGGACCTAAAACAGAAAAGAATATTGCCAAACAACAAAGAAGAGTTGGCGCCCCAAAGTGATTCACTGTGTGGTGAGTTCCACGGATGTGAGGAGAGAAATGAGCCCTGAACCTGAGGCAGTTTCGCAGGCGTTACCTGCGGGAGGATAGGTTAGGGCTGGATGTTCGATCTGATGGAATTGTTGCAGAATAAGCTGTCTTTAATGAAGACATTTCTGAAGGTCACGTCCCATAAGCCGACGTCCTCTTTGTAGTTCTCGCGTGGAGAGAGTATCTAATAAACTGGCGTGTGGGAAAGTTTTCAGTTTTCTGGAAGGCGGAGGAGGAGACTCCATCTCTAGTTCTGTTGAGCTCCATCATTCCAGGCAACCCTCCTTCTCATAATAAATAACCGTGCTGCATAAAATACTTTTAAGACGGCCTCGAAATATGAACCAGCTGGGGAGACCATAAGAGACAATCCTTGGGGGAGGCCGACTCAGGTAAGCAGACTAGTGTGAGAATGCACGCTTCTCTCCTGAGATTATTTGCAGGTGTGATGGATTTGTGGCGTTAGTGTTGACATCCTTGGAGAGCAGGGACTGCAGAAGTCAAGGTGCAGGGCCTGCTCAGGGCAGAGGGCTGCCGGAGAGCCCCTGCTCCATGACAGTGGGACCATGATAGAAATCCCCAAGGGAAATGAAAGCCCAAAGTAAATCTTTTCTCCCCAGTGGACCCCTGGAAAGGTACCTTGGCATTAAGGGGACCAGGGCAGAAAAGGAAAGAGAAAAAAAAATAATAGACAAGTGTGACCCTGACCATTATGGCATGGATTTACAGAGGAATTTTGCACAGTTTGTGTGGTCTAGAGAATTTCAAGCTGAGACCTTGTTGGGTTTTAGATACTGAGATGATGGTGCAACCAAGGCACTTGGCAGAAACCAATGCAAATCTTCTCTGGAAAACATACTTATCTTAGGCCTCCATGAACACCCACAAATACTTTTTTCAAAGACCATAAAGCTATAAAATAGTCAAAAATAAACAAGTAAACGTGCAGAAATGTATTATCAGAAACTTCAGATTTTGGAAGCATCAATAAGCACACATTTAAAAACAATTATGTTCGGGGCACCTGCGTGGCTCAAGTCAGTTGAGCGTCCAACTCTTGGTTTCAGCTCAGATTGTGATCTCGGTGTTTTGAGATCGAGTCCCTCATCGGGCTCCACACTCAGCACAGAGTCTGTTTCTCCTCCTCCCTCTGCTCCCCCCATTCACTCTCTCTCTCTTTCTCTCTCTCTCTAATACAAATAAAATCTATATCTTTAAAAAATAAATAAGTAAAAACAATTATGTTTACTAGTTTAAAGGAAATGCAACATAGAAAATACCATCAGGTACTAAGGGACTATTGAAAATTTGATAAAAGAAACAAATAGCAATGACCAGAATAAATCAATGATTGTCTTTAACAGCTAGTAAGAAATACCTGAGAAGAATACAAATAAGCTGAAAAGTCAAAAGAAATGGTCCAGATTGTTGGACAGAAGGATTTCTTTTAAGCTGATGAGAGAGATATCAGTTAAAGACTTGGAGGATAGAAAGTTAGTGTGTGACTTCAGGATCCCAGAAAGAGAAAGGAAGTGGATGGACAGATATAGTACATAAAGGATATGTTGAAAGACACAATCCACACATTTGTTAAAAAGGCAAATGTAATATGGACATTGGGGAGGGTATGTGCTATGGCAAATGCTGTGCAATGTGTAAGCCTGATGATTCACAGACCTGTACCTTGGGGTAAATAATACATTATATGTTAATAAAAGTTTATTTCATGATTATAAAAAAAATATATAGCACTTAAGTACTTTTATAATGAAAAAAAGGCAAATGTATATTAAGCAAATAAAAAATACACACACACACACATACACACACACACACACACACACACACAGAGCTAGACTCATTTTTTTTTCAAAGTATAGAATAGCAACCACAAGAGAAAATCCTAAAATAGTCAAAGGAAAACAATTGCCTTCAAAAGAGTGAGAAATTGGTTCTTCAATATGGGAGAAAGAAAAGTATGCTAATCTGGAGCTCTACCCAGGAAGAGGATCTTTCCAGAATGAGGATACAATGACACATTTTCAGACCAACAGCAACTGAGAGAGTCCCTCCTGGCCGTGGCTTCCTGGAGGAATTGGGCTCCCTTTCCTGGGAAGGACACCTGCTGGGAGGCTGGGATGGAAGGAGGGACTACAAGGAGCAGGGAGTGCGACACGTGGGAGGGACCCCAAGGATTCCATGCTGTCCAAATGTTCCAGAGTTCTTGCATGGAAGGGTGCGTGAAAAACACTAAATAACCATATATTTTCATAAGTTAAGTAAATGTGTTATAATTTCTGGAATACTCACCAGAAGAAGAGAAACAGAATATAAACATCCAAACTAGGAAAAGGAGAAAAGGAGATACAAATTCTTTATCATTTGAAAAAACAGAAGGGAGACTGACGAAACCTAGAACAAGTAGGCTAGAGAGAAGCACAACTGGAATGCTGGTTTAAAGCAGAATAAATTATTAAGTATCAGCAGACTAAATGCTACACTAGAAAGGAAAAAGACTGTCAGAATTAATATACATATCTAGCCATATTCCGTGAACAAAAATATTACCTAAAAATAAGAATGTAGAAAAATCAAAATTATAAGATTGGCAAATAAGTATACAAAGCAAACACTTACCAAATATAGTTTATGTGGCTGTTTTGACATGAAAAAAATAGACTTTAAAGAGAAAATTATTGGGGCGCCTGGGTGGCTCAGTGGGTTAAAGCCTCTGCCTTCGGCTCAGGTCATGATCTCAGGGTCCTGAGATCGAGCCCCGCCTTGGGCTCTCTCCTCAGCAGGGAGCCTGCTTCCCCCTCTCTCTCTGCCTGCCTCTCTGCCTACTTGTGATCTCTCTCTGTCAAATAAATAAATAAAATCTTTTAAAAAAATAAATAAAGAGAAAATTGTTACTGGCAATAACAAGGGGAACTTCAGAATAATGAGGGAAAATTCATTAAGTAGCTTCAAATAATATAATAGCTTCAAATATAGTAGCTTCACATAATATAATAATAGCTTCAAATATACAGGTACCCAATAACTGAACTGCTAATTATATATTTAAAAATAATTTGGACGCCTGGGTGGCTTAGTCAGTTAAGTGTCTGCCTTCAGGTCAGCTCATGATCCCAGGGTCCCGGATGGAGTTCCACATCGAGCTCCTTGCTCAGCAGAGAGTCTGCTTCTCCCTCTACCTTCACCCCTGCTCATGCGCACATTCTCTCTCTAATAAATAAATAAAATCTTTAAGAAAAAAAAAACTTGCAAAACACGGGAAGAAGGCAGTGTCCTTAGATGGATAGAGATAATTTCCGAAAAATATTTTTAATAGTGAAACACTGCCAGTGTATATAGTCACCATTGCCAAAGATACCTTAAACCACACGGCAAGACCAGGAAAGGAAGTATAGATATGAGGACTGGAAAAAGAGAAACAAAATTTTCATTATTCGTAAAAATAAGAAGGCACACAAAAAAATGCAAAAGCGTCCCCGGTAACTGTATCAGAACTAATCAGTAAATAGACCTCTTTTTCTTGACATTAAATTGATATGCAGACATCTTATTTACCTGGAAGAGGTACAATTAAAAATTTGAAAATATTACCTTAAGAAATAAAATCAGAAATAAAATTCCTCGGGACAAAGGCAATCAGAGTTACTTAAGACCTCCATGGAGAATATTGTCAAATTTTATTCATTAAGCTCTCAAAGAGCTTGAGAAATCCAAAGAAATCTATTGCATCCATGTCTCTTTTTCTTGTGAGTCCCGCAAGTGAAAGATTTGTGTGGCCTCCGCCCAGCGACTCTGGAATGTTCAGGGCAGCACACAGCCCAACAGAAGCAGGACTTTCCAGAGGGAGGAGGAGCAGGGCGAGGAAAGCGGAGGGGAGGGAAGAAATCGAGAGCCGAGGCTCCAGATTCATCATTAAGCTGTAATAACAAAGCCTGTACAATCTTGGAGCAGAGATGGGCAGGCCGAGAGATGGCCCGGGACAGAGTCCTGCGCATCTGTGGGCACGCCACAAGTGAGACAGTGAGCATGGCACTCCGTGAAGAAGAAATGGATTTTAAACACATGATACTGGAAAAAATGTACCTTCACACACAAATTCAATGTCCAAAATTAAAACAAACATAAAAGAAAAAACTATGAATATTTTAAATTATAAAGAATAATTTCATGAATTGAGGAAAGAATGTCTTTTTTTTTTCATTTTATTTTATATTTTTTTCTCACCATAGCACATACCCTCCCCAATGTCTTTTTAAGATTTTATTTATTTATTTGGAGAGAGACTGAGAGAGCACGAGCAGGGGGAAGGGCAGAGGGAGAGGGAGAAGCAGGCTCCCTGCTGAGCAGGGAGCCCAACATGGGGCTCGATCCCAGGACCCTGAGATCATGACCTGAGCCGAAGGCAGACAACCAACTGAACCACCCAAGGGCCCCAAGGGAAGGAAGGGCGTCTTGAACAAGAATTTTAAAATGCCCTATCTATAAATAAAATGAATAAATTCAATTACACTGATCCTGAGAAGTTGATAGTGTTCATCAATGAATAACAAAATTAAAAGCCACTTTTCCCAGAGTGGGAACGGATATTTTTCTCCCATTTTTTAATGTCAAACATATAACAAGATGTAAGAACACAACTTTGTGCACCAGCAAACCCACAGCCTACTTTTGACGATGCTTAGCATTTTGCCAAATACACACTCTATACACAACCACACACATGCGTTTATGCTGAACCATTTAGAAGCAAGTTGTATATATCAAGATACTCCCCTCTCCAAATACTTGAATGGGAATATTCGTTACTAAATAACCACAGTTCCACCTCACATCTAAGAAAGTCAACAGTAATGAAATAATATCTAAGTTTATATTCAAATTGCTAAAATTGCCCCTAACATTTATTTTAAAGCCTGATTTAACTCTGAGTCCAATACATTTTCACAATTTTGATTTTTTTTCGTTATTCTATAGTCTATTTGAATCTAGATAAATCCCTAAACCTTTTTTTAATTGTCCTGACCTTTTGAAGAACCAAGGCGGGTTATTTTGCAAAATGTTGCCCATTCTAAATTGGTCTGAGTGTTTCTTTCTGCTGAGATGTAACTTGGTTTCCTGTATTTTTCTGAGTTATCAGCATTAGGTGTCATGGCTTGATTAGATTTAGCTTAACGACTTGGACACACACACTTCATTGGGGACGCTCGGCGTTTCACACTGCCTTACATCAGGAGACTCACAAGTGTAGGTCAGCTTCCATCGGATCATTTGGGTGGGGGAGGGGGTGGGGGGGGTGGGACACGACACACACATCTGCCCCTCACATAACCAACACAGAAATGGTGTCTGGAGCAAAGACGGGAGGCTTCTGTGTCAGCAGAAAAAGAGGCAATCCACTATGAAATGTACGAATGACACACATCGACACTTCACAGAACAAGCTATCCAGTTACGACAACCAAAAAGCACATGAAATCTCAACATCATGACTCAGCACTTTCCACCCCCATCCACGCATAGAATTTAAAAGACCAACAAACGTGGGCAAGAAAGCAGAAGAGCCAGAACCCTTGTAAATAAGTTTCTCTCTGTCTCTGTCTGTCTGTCTGTCTCTCTCTCTCTCTCTCTCACACACACACACACACACACACACGCGCGCGCGCGCGCTAAAGTCATGCCCTATTACACAGGAAGCATAAACGGGTCGCAGCAGAACTGTTGGCAAAAGTTCGTCAGTGATAGGGCCGCGGGGTCCGCTCTGCAGCGGCTGCGTCGCCCGAGGAGGTTCTCGCTGCACCGGAACCTCAGTGGCTTCTAAATGGTTCCTTTCTCATTTTGCTTGGCCACTGCCAGTGGCTGCTGGTCGGCCCCAGACTGTGTGGGAGGCTGTTCCACTTACCGTCTCCATTTCAGGATCCATCGGAAGGAGCCCTGCTCGTTGGAGACCGGCTGTTTTGTTCGCTGAGTAAAGAATGAAAGATCTGGAGAAGAAGCAACCTGGTCCTGAAAGCTGTGCTCAGACGCCTGCAACAGGCTCGCGCGTGTGCGGTTAACGGAGAGGCCAGATGCTTCCCGCCCTCGCCCCGGGGATGCAGACCCGGAATCCCACCCACCCTCGCCCCGGGGATGCAGACGCGGAATCCCACCCCGGGGGGCACCGCGAGTTACTGGGCACTGGGAGGCGAGGTCTAATTCTATAGGAAAGGGAAGCGGGTGTTTGCAATCTTTCTGCAATACTGAACAGGAAAGCCTCCCGGTGACTGAGAGTCGGCCTTCCCCTGCACCCCGCTCTGGGGCCTGGTTCGCCACAGCACACACAGCACTCCGGCTGGAAGGAAAAGAAACGTCCAAGCAGGGAGGCGGAGCACCACTGTCTTGGGCCTAAGGACGCGCTCCTGCACGGAGGACACGAGGACACGGTGCTGCCAGGGCGGTGGGGTCCCCGCTCCCCTCCCGCCGCCAGCGAGGGGGAGCGGCTGGCCTGCGCTGGCAGAGGGAGCGCGCTCCGCGACGGGACCCGCGACGGGACAGCTGGTGTGAGGCCGAAGCTAGAGAGAGAGGAGTGGGCAGAACAGGACTAAAGATGAGGGGCAGGGCCGGGTGGAGCCGGAGGCGCAGGAAAAGATGTGCTGGGCACCCGCATACCTGGAGAGAGTCCCTCCTGGCGCGCCCGGCGCTGGCACTGGGGGCTGGGGCGTCAGGCCACCGGACCGTGAGGAAGGGCAGGGACCTGTCCGAGCGTTAGGGCACGTCGGTGAGCAGAGGGCAGAAACAGGTGTATCACAGGTGTGCGGAGGGGATGGTGCCCTCGCGTCCCTCCGAGTGCCTAACACTGGCACCAGAAAGACGCGCCAGGAGGAGGGGTGCATGCGAGGCGCCTGCCAGTCCCCAAAGCGGCCGACTCCTGTGCGCAACCCTCCCCGCTGGCTGCTGTCCCCATCACACCCTGACTTGACAATGGATAGAGGGCTGCCGCCTTACGGTGGCCACGTGGCTGAACCTGGGCCATGGGAGCCTAGGTCAGGGAAGTCGGCTCAGGGGCCAGGCCTCCTACCTCGGCCCCACCGCCCTCGCCCCCAGCAACCCTCGCCCCCCAGAGCCCCCCAACCCCTGCCCCACCACCCCTGCTCCCAGATCCTTGCCCCCACCAGCCCCTCCCAGCAACCCTTGCCCCACACCCCCCCACACACCCCAAAACCTGCCCCACCAACTCCGCTGGCCCCAACCTTTGCCCCCCACCCCGCCCCCACCCACACCACCCCTGCCTCACCCGCCCTCTCCTCCTGAGAGCCTCGGAACACATTGACTCATCCGTACAAGGATTTGCAGCTGTTTGTTTTCTTGGAAAGTAAAAATAACAAGGTTGATGTGAGCAAACAGAAAGACACAGAGTAGCCAAAACCTGTCAGTGAAAAAGACACAGCATTGTTCCCCAGAAACTCCTTCCGTCAGGGGTTCTCTTTCACAGCAGCTTTGTTTTCCTCCCCGTGCTAAAAAAAGAGTGTCTTAAATCATCCAGAAACTCCGGCTTCTCACAGATAAGACTACGACTGCCTGAGACTATTCCGCACGTGCAGTAAGAACAGCTATTTGTGTAATTCTGTAACGCACAAGCGAAGGTGCCGAGAGTCCAGCCTGGGAGTCCGGGGTGACATCGGAAAGCCCCCCACGGAGGGCAGAGAGCAGAGGCCCACGGAGGAGGCGGCTGCTCCAGACGGGGAGGGGACGTGCCCTAGCGAGGGCACCGACCGGCGGGCTAGTCCGGGGCACCCCGACACCGGTCCGTGTCTGCACCCGCCGGCTGGGAAAGGCTTCCAGAGAGAGCCTGAGCCGGGTCAGCCGCGTCCAGCATCCCCGAGGGGCTCTCGCCACAGTTGCTCTCTCCAGGCCGCGGGAACAACGGTGTGGCGCCCCGGCCAAGGACAGGGCGCGTGGGGGGCGGGGGGCCTCCGAGTGCCGGGGGCCAGCTCTGCGCACATCCTCGGGGGACCTCCTCCAGTGGCACACATGGCGGTGTCACACGAGAGAGGGTACGAGGCATAATTCTCCTTCGAGTTGTCTTTCCCATACGTCATAGATGTATATTCTTCAGAATTATGTCGCCCAACTCGCTACCTTACTGTTCAGCTTCGCGGGGAAGGACAAGACTCATAACTTCACTGAATTTACTCATCACAGTTGTGCTCAGATACCAGAAAAACTTAAGGTAATAGAAGAAAAGGGAACTAAGTGATTCTTATTTACAGACCTAAACTAACAAAATCTTAACTTGAGCACCAAAAAAAATTTTTCTACCTTCCTTGTTATTTTAGTGAAACGAGTTTTTTTTTTCCAAGCGAAACTCTCCACCTTCCCCCAGGGGTGGAGAACAGGGTTGAATCTTGGACTTCCTGCAAAATACCACGTCCTGCTTCAGCATTTTTATTCTAAAGTAAGTTTTCAGAAGATGACATCAAACAGGTGATTTTTTTACTGAACAAAGGAAAACTTGGCATTATCTTTTCTTAATCTCCTTCTTTCTTGCTTTGTTTTTGAAAAAAGTGGGTCCCTGAAGAAAAGACTGGCTTCTTAATAATTTTTATTGCCCCCTCAGAGTGGAGGGCAAAGAGGCACTGTGAGCAGTTTACTTTGTTTAAGGAAGTTTTCTCGACTAAGTTAATACGAGGGACACAGGACTGTTTCTGTTTGTCGTGGGGACAGCAAAGCAAATGCACAATTCGACCATTTTGGCTGTGTGCCACCCTCTCACATCTCTTCCTCGTCATGCCAAATAACTGTTTGAACGACCATTAAAACCTAGGCATCTTCATGACGCATTTCTGCCTCATTCATATAGCCCTTCAAACCTGAGAGAATCAGAATTAACATACGTCGTGATCATTTCATAAAGACACAGAGTATTAATCATCATGCCGCAGAGGGTATACCTTACTCCCCATCTAAATTTTGCATGAAAACCCAACTTTACATGGGGAACATAACCCACGCATTTATTTTCCATTAGCTAAATACAGTTACTTTAAACACATTCACTGCTTCTTACGCATCCCCATCATGGTTGTTTCCATTCTCGGTTGCTGTTTTTATTTGGGGGGCGCTCTAGACTAATTATTATGTAATAACTGTTTTGTTCATGTTGACATAAAAACTGTATGGAGTCACAGAAAAATACACTCGGCACGTTGCAAAGGTGTGTTGTTCCGGGTCCAGGCATTTTTACACGCCAGGGTAGAGAAGCCACAGCCAGGGCGGGGGAGTCCCCTCCAAACCCCTCCACCAGCTGACGGGTTGCGAACCTGATTCTCAGAGGCAGGGCCACCAGGAGAGAGCGGGAACCGGGCATAAACGCAGCACCGGCGGGAGGTGAGATGGGATCTTTCTGACAGGGCTCCGTGTTGGTCGCATATGTGGAAGGTTCAGGGTGCACACACAAAAAATCCCAGACAATAAATTGGTAAATATTACAATTGGCTACTGAAGCGACCTAACGCCTCTCAAACTTGAGATAATGCCTAGACTTCCTAACTGAAGCCGTGGTCGACTAGAAACTCACCTTTGCAAGGGACGAGCAAGAAACACGTCCCGTGAGTCTCTTCTTTTATTTATTACCCTTTTCAGTTCTAAATTCTCCATTTGGTTTTTCTTCATATCTTCTATTTCTTTGCTGGCACTTTTTAATTTCTCAGGCTGATTTTAAATCCTTTTCAGATAATTCCAACGTCCCTGTCATCTCCTTATTGGCATGTGCTGATTGTCTTTTTTCATTCACGTTGAGATTTTCCTGGTTTGTAGTTTGATGAGTGATCTTCACTTATATCGTGGGCATTTGGGATATTCACATAATGAGATTCCGGGTCTCGTTTAAATCTCTGTCTTGGCAGGTTTCCTGTGACGTACCACTGGCAGAGGAGGGATGCTGCTTCAATACCTGCCAGGCTGGGGACGTCCAGGCTCCCCCCTCAGCCTCTGTTGCCACCTGGGGAGAGGGGCACCTCATTACTGCTCCCCTCGTGGTGTTCACTACTACCATGGAGGGGGCACCCATTGCCTGGTACAAATGGAAGTCCAGCTCCCCCCAGGCTTCTCCGAAAGGACCCCAGGACAGAGAAGGTGCATCATTAGGGCAGATGAGGGTGGAGTCTGGGATCCCCACTCCACCTTTGCTGTAGGGCAGCGCGTGCTGGGACCTGGGTCTAGAATAGTGTGGTTATTGTCTGAAAGTTTTCTGTCTTGCTCATCTCCCTTTCCCTCACCCTTTGACCGTAGAGAGCAGGGTTTTTGTGGGGCTTTTTAATTTTGTTTTTATTTTTTTGGTCAGAGCCCACTGGTGTTTCGGAGTTGCTGGCTTTCCCCGCACCTTGTCTGGGATTTACGGGGTACAAAGAAAACCTAGGGACCTCAGAGCCACATGGCTCCCTGGTACAACTCTAATTCTGAACAAGTAGACAGGGTGATGAAGCAGATGCCGATACCTTGTAAGGACTCAGCCCAAAGAACAATATCATTGGTCAAAATGTCACCCAAGTTGTGAGATGCCTTTTTGCTCCTCTTGAAGTGGATGAAGGGAAGTGAATGAAGAACTCTTCACGTGTTCTTCATGCCCACTCCAGAGCCTCCTACCTTGAAATGCCAATTTAGGAGTTCTTGTCCAAGTGGCACCATATCCAATTAACCCTTGAACAATGCAGAGGTCAGGGATTAGTCAAAAATCCACATATAACTTTGATCCCCAAACACTTAACTACTAATAGACTACTGTGGACCAGAAACCTTACTGGTAACATAAAGAGCTGATTCACACATATTTTGAATGTTGGATTATTAACTGTATTCTTACAATAAAGTAACATGGAAGAAAGAAAATATTAGGAGAAATCATAAGAGGAAAAAGTACACTTACAATACGGTACTGTATTTACGGGAAAAAAAAGTGTGTGTAAGTGGACCCATGAAGTTCAAGCCCATGGTGTTCAAGGGCCGACTGTAGATTTTTGTACAAAAAGTTATTCCATTCACTTCTCTCTTGTGTCCACATGAGTGTATTTGCTCAAAGATAATCGCATTTTACTACGTAAAAGTTGAAATATTGTATACTGAGGGAAGAAGTCATTGAAACATAATACCAAGAGGGAAAAGAGGGAACTTAGGATAAAAATAAGCAGCCAGATTGTGCTATTAACCCTGAGAAGTTGTTTCTGTTTAAATTTTGTAGAATAAAGGGCTACCACATAGTCCCAGAGTTTAAATAAGTTCTTCGAATCCTGAACTCCAGCGGACCTTCTTAATTCTTGACAGTTCTAGCAGATTCCACTAATTTGGAAAAATAAATACAAATCAAAATTTAATTTATTTGAATAGAGTGTAAGCACAGCACACACTGTCATTTGGTTTAAACTTCTAAAACAGTCGGTTATTTTTCTGTGTGTCCATGAAGCCTGTTAATTCCATATAATCTTCACTTGATTTATTGATGGGCTTGGTACTTGCTCTTACAACGGAATGCTGCTTTACTAAGAATTATGGGTTAGATTGAGCACACTGTCATAAAACATTCAGCGTTTCAGCTTTTAAAAAACATAAAGGGATGAGGAGGTTAAGACATTATAATTCAAATACCTGAGGTCAGGGTGACACCTGGGTCCCATTTGTGTCCCTACCTTCTATTTCTTACTCGACGTAATCTCCACCCAAGGAGAAAGAGGCTGTGTGACTCAGTATAACCATTCACCCCCGGGGATCACACAGTCTTGCTTCTACACAAGCAACGTAGCTTAAGAACATCAGACGGGTTTTTCAATAAATGTTTGCTGGCTTTAATTAAATGAGCATGTTGCTCTCATTTTTCTAAATATCAATATAAACACTGCCTTTTTGATATGTACTTATCTGTGAAATGGCCCTTTCCTTGTCTACATGTCCTTCTTTTGTGCGAAATAATAAACACGTAAGTACAGAGTCGGGATCCCCGAGGGTCTGGTTCCTGAAAGCACAACGTGAATAAATCTCACCTGGTTATTTGTAAGAGCTATGAATTAACCTGAGAAACTAACAAAGATACTTGCTGTGAAATCGAGTGGGGTCACGAACTCTCCAAGCCAATATTGAAATCAATCAAAATGAACATCTGTAGAAGAGTGATTGTCTTAGTGAGACCATAGCTCCCAAACTGGTTCATATTCAGCAACCAGGACAAATAAGTGGCTTTATCATGTTTCCATGTAACTGGATTGGAACAAATTTGAATTTGAAGAAAACCACCCCTTGCTGGTAAGCACCAAATGTCTTAGCGAAGATATCAGAGATTCACACCAATAGTTTTAATTGTGAGACTCTGTTGTGTTCCAAGTAAGAAAAGTGGGTCCAGAATTATGGCCAGGAGGGGCTGCACCCACCCACACGTGACTTAAGCAGTGTGTCCTCTGATGGAGAAATCCGAACATGTGTTATGTGCTCCATTTTCCCATTAGGATTTTGCATGACTGTTAAAATGCACTGTTTTCCATCTCTCAGAATTTGAGGTCGTCTCTGATTTCCATGCTCCACTATATTTTAACAACAACTTATTCACTTATTTAACAAGAATTCGGAGGACTTATTAGGTGCCAACCACTATTCCAAGGGCACAAAAGGGTAACTTCGAAGGACAAGAATAGACAATTCCAGACAAATGCCTGAAGTCTAAAGTGAGGGAGTTAGCCCCCCCCCCCCAAAAAAAAGAAGAAGAAGAAGCGTGAAAACACGAATTGGCAAGCCGTTCTCTCTTGGAACATGAAGAAGTAACGTTGAACACGGACTCTTCTCCCACACTCTCTGCATGTGAGTTCGTGCCCTGCCCTTCGACACAATGAGGGTGTGTGAATAAAGTTCATCAATGTGAAAGCATCTCTGCGTCTAGCAAGCATTGATTGTCCTTTTTTCTCAGCCGTTTTAAAGTTAAAAAAAAAATCAGGATCAGGCCACTCCTCATTCTTCTCCCCGGTCACAAGCCCCTTGCCTCTCCCATCAAAGTCAGGTAATCCATGAACAAAAGAACACCCAAGCCACTTGACTCGACACACCTGAAAATTCTCTGTGACGATCCAGGTCATTTTTGATGAAGAAAGTGCTTCATTCAGCAGCTTTCTAAAGTATGGATTCTAGTAATTATCATGGGAAAATCTTTTTTTTTTTTTAAGGTAAAAGGAAGCATTTTCAAGCAGTGATGATATACTTTAAAGAAGGGCCACGTGTACCCCAATGGTCACAGCAGCAGTGGCCACAAGCGCCAAACTGTGGAAAGAACCAAGATGCCCTTCGACAGACGAATGGATAAAGAAGATGTGGTCCATGTATACAATGGAATGTTATGCCTCCATCAGAAAGGATGAATACCCAACTTTTGTATCGACATGGATGGGACTGGAGGAGATTATGTGGAGTGAAATAAGTTAAGTGGAGAGAGTCAATTATCTTATGGTTTCACTCACGTGTGGAGCATAAGGAAAAACATGGAGGACACCGAGAGAAGAAAAAGAAGGGTGAATGGGGGGAAATCAGAGGGGGAGATGAACCATGAGAGACTGTGGACAACAAACTGAGGGATTTGGAGGGGAGGGGTGGGGGGTTGGGCGAGCCTGGTGGCGGGTACTGAGGAGGGCACGTACTGCACGGAGCACTGGGTGTGGTGCATGAACAATGAATCTTGGAACACTGAAAAACCAAAATTAAATTTAAAAAATTTTTGTTCTAAATAACTACAGAAATAGCTACCTAGCCTTCCATGAACACTGTGTGGATGCTGTGATGGTTACCTTATCACCTTAAGAGAATAGCTCACTCTGTCTCTGTTGAATGAGAGTTAAAAAAAAATAAAATAAAATCAATTCCCAGCATGTATTCAAGCTTCTTTTCAGATAGCCAGTTAAAATATTTATCTTAAAGTAACAAGTTATCAAATAATTGTGTATTGCTGATTACAGAAATGATGGCTATCTTGATGGGCTCGAAAGCAACTCAAACATGACATATTAGAATTTATATTGCAGATAAAATATATCTATTTATCTCAAATGGCAGAGATATTGGCTAAAGCAATGTGTTCAAAGTCATGAAAATGAGATAATAACAAAGTTGTGTGAAGAATGAGAAAGTCTGGCCGCTCCTGAAGGCCACAGCCATGCAATTTGCTCTCCATTCTGCAGCAAGGAAATATTGATTATTTGCATTCCAGGCCTACCTGTGTCCAATATTTTTATGGTTTTGTAGATTGTGATGGAATTCAGGAGCAGAGTCCTTAAATGGGGATCATCAGCTAAATTCAATTTGGTTGTCTGTAACAAACCAACAAAACACATTTTTAAAAAAATAGATTTGGAAAGATTGTCTCAAGGCTGAAATAAGGTCCTTCTCTGTGTTATACCATATGGCATGATGATAATGCTTTGTTGAGTGGAAATTGCTACGTAACAGCAGGCATTATCATAGTTCATTACAGAAGTAGAATGAGAAGTGCACAAGGGGACAGGCATCATCTGTGCGAAGTGTGTGAATGTTATCAGCGCTTGGCCCGTATTCCCACGCATTCACCCCATTCCTGCCGCTTCAGACGCAAGCCAGGGGCTGTGTTGGCCCCTGGAGCCGGCTCGGTTGGGACGAGGGAGTCTGGAAAGGCTGGGGGTCAGTGCCTCTGGGAGCAGCTGCGGTTGAGAACTGACTAAGGGCGGCTGGTGGTAAATAAGGCCGCTCGGCCAGCCCTTGGAGGGGAGAGCTGTCGGACGGACTCCACTCTGCCCATCCAGGATGGGGCCCTGCCCTCCGCAGTGACCTGCTGTCTCCCCCCCTCTAGAACCAGTGCTTCCTCGGGTGACCTCCCAAATAGTCACTGCGCTGAAACCCTTTTATCAGAGTCTACTCCTGACGGCACCCGGCCCAAGACAGAACAACTGAGAGTTATCCTAGGAAAAGCACCCCCTTCAGCATAAAGATCCGATCTCGAAACCCAGCTCTGCTCCTCACTCGTCATGAGTAATGACGGGGCCGGAGTTGCCCACACCCCAGGTGGGTTCACAAGACAGATACTCCTTACAGGGCGGCCGAGATTGTCACTGAAGAAAATAGTTCAAAAGGCTAAGTTTGGTAAAAATACGAATACTTATTTTGAACGAAAAAAGAAACTACAACAAATTACAAATTTTCAAAAGTTGGCAACACAAATACAACTCAGAGAGAAAAATGGTTTTTTGTATTAAGTACCTGGCTCACCTCTATGATGAGGTGATATATTTCTATCCCTGTATAGTTTGGCTGGATAGTTTTTGAATGCCTTTTCATATGAAAATAAACTTAGAGTATTTTCTTTCTTTTTTTTTTTTATGTTAACTGTAGTCATTACATTATCCAGTACATCTGCATGTCTGAAACTTTGTAACTTTTGACCTTTGTACCTGTTGACCAACATCTCCCATTTCCCCCACCCCAGGCCCTGGCAACCATCCTTCTAACCTCTGCTTCTACGAGTGCAAGTTTTTTGGATTTTACATATAAATGAGATCACACAGTATTTGTCTTTCTGTGTCAGGCTTATTTCACTTGGCGTAATGCCCTCCAGGTTCATCCACGTTGTTGCAAATGGCAGGATTTCCTTCTCTCTTAAGGCTGAATAAGTCCATTATATTCTAGATCTATATCTATATATATAAATTTAAATGGAACTCCTCCAAGGCTCTCGTAGGACCCTTTACGGCTTTTCATCATTGTCGAATGTCACAGCACTCACCATAGCACGCACCCTCCCCAGTGTCCATCCCCCAGCCACCCCATCCCTCCCACCCCCTCCCCTCCAGCAACCCTCAGTTTGTTTCGTGAGTTTAAGAGTCTCTTATGGTTTGTCTCCCTCCTGATCCCTTCTTGTTTCATTCCCCCCCACCCCCCACAAATCCCCCCCATTTTCTATAAAAATGTAACACAGAACAAATAAAGAGACTATTCTGTGTACATGACCCAGATTGACGGGGCAAAGATTTGGTTGATAGTTTAGTAACACTTCCTCCTGATTCACATTTCATTTTTCTTAATGCCCTGTGAAGTTTTAGGATTTCAATCCAATCTAGAAGACATACCAAAATTCTTTCCATGTGTATTACCAGTACATGCTTATGTCCGATGAGCATAAGAATTCTGACAAATTCTATTTTACACAATTCTCATTAGAGCAATATGCATGTAAAATTGCATGTGGTGTGTTATAAAGGACATTTCCAAGTACTTCCATTTTATCTAGGAGCCGTTAAGCAGCAAAGCTTCTTACAATTCTCATAACTGATTCTTAGACGTTTCCACGGACCCACTTCCGACCTTGTTCATTTCAACTCTTATTTCCCCTCCAGCAGCCTCGTGGGTCTGGCTCCACGTGGCTGGGGACACATTATTTCAAGAAAACCACTGTGTGAGTGGAAGCGAGGTGGCAAGAGCCTTTCTGTTAGATATTCCTGTCCTGGGATGCCTAGCAATAACTCAATTGTAATCAGTTCTTATCCCCTAATAAGGAGTGGCTTCATTCTGAATTCTGACACACGGCAGGAAATGCCTCCACACACACACCTCTCACCAGACTCCGGTGAGATGCATCTCCAATCCAGCTTCTCTTGAGCCAAGTCTCGGAAACGCCCGCAGCCACTCCAACACAAGCCAAGCCAAGGAGGGGTGACACAGGGGAGTGGGAGGGCAGGGACAAGTCACGTGAATGGCATATTGTCTCTGCAAATTTCCTGAGGCCATTCGACAATGATGAAAAGCTGTAAAGGGTCCTTAGGAGAGCCTTGGAAGGGTTCCATCTAAATGAGAGGTCCTGAAGCTCCACGTTCATGGTAAATCCTTGGATCGTCGTCTGTAAACCTGAAACGGCCGTGCTGCATCAGTTGGGATTCTGAAGCCAGCAGATGGTTCCCGCAGAGGCGTCTCCACAGTAATGAGGAGACTACGGGAGGAACGTCTGTAACAGCGGGACCAGGCACTGAGCTGCGGCAGAGGCTCAGGAACAAGTAGAGTCAGGTTCAAGGGCCAACCCAGACGGCAAAGTCGGAGGGCAAGGAGAGGGCTGAGGACTCAGCCCGCTGAGGGGGCCTGCAGGAGGCACTCCACGGAGGTCACCTTCCTGGGACAAGGGACAGGGATGAGCCCAGAAGAGAGCAAATCTAAGGGCAGGAAATTCTAAGAAAAGGGAAGAAGAGGGGTAGGTGCCTGGGTGGCTCAGATGGTTAAGCATCTGCCTTCGGCTCAGGTGCTCATCTCCAGGTCCTGGGATCGAGCCCCGGGTCAGCCTCCTGGCTCAGAGGGGAGTCTGCTTCTCCCTCTCCCTCTGCCTCTCCCCCTTGCTCATGCTCTCTCTCTATCTCATAGCCCGTCTCCCTGTCTCTCTCTCTCTCTCAAATGAATAAATAAAATCTTCAAAAAGAAAAAGGAGAAAAGAGTAACTTCATGTGATCCCAGCTTATACCAGGTCAGCTAGCGTGTAGACCCGCGTGTCTATCCCAGAGCCAGGACCGCGTGGCAGTGATGGTTCTGCTGCTTCCAAGAGGAGGCACCGGTGTCTGAGTTCTTAAGTGACTTCAGAGCAAAAGCAAAGCAAAGACCAAAAAAAAAAAAAAAAATCACGGCATTTGATGATAAGGGACTCCTAATAATATCATGCCAGAAGTCAAGCAAGACATTTTTTCTAATTACTGTTATTTTCTGCAAAACTCTTCTCAGTATCACATTTGCTGGTGAATGGTAGAATTCACAGAAGCCCCTGAATTCTCTTTTTTTAAGTATTAGGGCCAACCTTCTCTAAAGGACCAGCGATCCCTGGTGCGGATTTAAGGATGTGCGAGGAATTAGGCTGGATGAGTACCACCAGGTCAGGGTACTTAAAAACCACTTTGCACAACCGGGTGAAAAGGCACCCGGCACCTGCGAGACTGGGCAGTGCACAGTGGAGGATGCCCCCCGTCCTTGCCAGCTAGTGCATCCTCGCCTGGGAAGCGAGGGGGCAGGACCATGGCGGGTGTGCCCCTCGAGCAACACCTGAGCTTCGCCCTCCCTCGGACCCCGGGCCCTGTCACGTGCGTTCGGAACCACTCCCCTTTCCCCGGGGCTGTGGACGCCTCAAGGAGTCCACGCTAGACAGAAAATGTTGGAAACCATTTAGGATGTCAAAGATTTCTTCTTGCTTCCAAAAAAAGAAGGCCAAGATTCAAAACGTTGTAAAGACCTATTTTTTTTTAACGGCCCAACATTTCATCTTGACCGACACAACAGAAAGCTCATCCAAGTCCAAATAGAAAGCTTATCTTTATTTCAGATCAATAGATATTTTTTATGTGTTTGCACTCTGCAAGGCCCCGGTGTAAAGAAATGATCCCTTTGGTTCTTTCCAGTTTAAAATGCAAAGAAAAAAAATTAAAAAGACAGGTATAGAAATTCCATGGAGATGTAAAAATAATTCATAAGCAGCTGTGCAAGCCTGTAGAATATTTTTCATATATAGAAAAATAAATACATCTAGCATTATTATTTCAAACTTTTGGAGAGCTAAACAGGTTCAGGGGAGGTAAAATTATAGAATATGCCATTTTTTTTAAATCCTCAGCAAACAAGCTTCCCGTTTCTCAGTGAGGAGTCCGCTACATCTCATACTCTGTCATTAAAATAAGCACTTGTTCCAACATAGCCCGATTGGACTAGTCACTCCTTGAGCTGAGGAATGTTGTCCAGAATGTGATAACATAATGAACCAAGAAGACATACGAGTCACCCACAGGCCAGCTTTTGATTTCAAGAAAAACTTTCAGCAACAAAACCCTGATTAAAAAAAATAAACCCAACACAGTGGTTACAAAAAATTCTTATAAGGACACCTGCCTTAGTATTAATTGCTTTGCAAAGTATGTGTCCAAGTTGTTCTGGTCGGTGAAGAACTGACTTGTATTTTTTAAAGGCCTGGAAAAAAAAAAAAATCAGCCATTATCGTGCAAAGGGAGGCATCAAACATAACCGAGTGTAATACTCAAGACTGAAAGGGATTTCATAGATCACTGTTAAATGGTGTCAGACAGAAAGAGCTTCTAAACCACAGGATGGCCCTTTAGCTTGTCCTTCACCAATACTCAGCTAACACCAATATTCAGCTCTCTGTCTCCCCAAATTGTACAAGACTAAATGGGAGGCGCGCCCTGAACTACCCCCTCTGTGTTGGTAATCAAGATCATGGCACAGAAGACTCCTCGAGGGTCTCAGATTTAACCATTGGTCTTTCATTCCATCTGCAAACAAATACAATTTACAAAAAAAACCTTCAGTTTGGTCCTATTGGGGCGATGGAGAAATTGCACTTAGAACTATTCCCGAATTCTGGAAGCATAATCCGATCCTTTCGCATAGACTATCATTATTCGGAGGAGTATTGATATTCATTGTGTTTGGAGGCAGAGGTCAATTTCACCTTCAATTTTAATCTCATTTTACACAGGAGGTAACTGGCTTCAAGAAGTCATCAGCCTGGCCTCAGGTCACAGACAAGCTTGCGTTCAAATCCAAGCCATTCACGTTAAAATGTCTACGTGTTTTCTATTAGTAAAAGAACCCGTGCAGAATTTCAAGTAGGCAACAGTAAAAGAAGTGTGGTTTGTACTTTCACACCACCAAAATACCTAAAATATTACCACGGTGGCTGCTTCTCCCAGACAAAGCATTCATTTTCTATCCCTAGGAGTAGCGAAGGTATGTGAAAGTTCTGGAAGGCCGCCAGGTGGACCCTTGCCCTGGTTCTGTGTTATTGCCATTCGCTAACGGTTCTGGTAAGAGGTTATAGGATCCCACGTTCGGGACTGGGCTACTCCTAGCAGAGGTGTGTTTTGTAAGTAGAAACTGAATGGAAAGCATTCTGTCCTTTGTCTCTGGACACAGATGTCCTGCTGGTCTCAGACCCTAGAAGTCGAATAAGATGCTGTTTCTGTTGGTGCTGCCTGGTCGCCCCTGCTGGGGGAGCATCTTTGAAATGCGGTGTGTTGAAGAACTTGACTATTTGGAAGACATACCTATGTTCAAATTGGCACTTCTCGTTGTCACTAGCTGTGCTGCAGGTATGAATTATTCTAGAGCTAATGCTGACTTACGTGCTAATGACATAATAGTATACATGAAAAAACCTTTGAAAAGTATAAAGGTTCAGTTGTTACCACTAGCGTTACCATTAAAGCTAGCATTGTTGTATCCGTAACAAATGAGTGCAGGTTACAATATTACATGGAGACTGCAATCAAACGCAGGGCAAACATCAGCTCTTAACATCTGCACAGAGGTCACATGTGTATTATTCTAGAATTCAACCAGTGAGCAGTTTTGCTGGGCACATGTTATCCTAACAGTGATGAAATCTGCATGTAGTGATTAGGACTGACCCCACAGCCTATACCGGAAAAGGCATAATTGCCGTATCAAGGACTTTAACTCATGTGAAAATATATCACCACTGTTCTCTCCTCTGAATAGGTACTTAACTATGGAGAGTGGACTTTGGTTCTAAATGCATGTTTTCATAGAGTAAGAACGTTCCCGTGATGTATTGCTACTAACTTACGTTCAGGCAGTCATAATTCTTTTTAATTCAAGACCTAGACAGAACAAGAACTACAGAAGTAATTGGCCAGAGAAAGAACTCAGAGCTTTGACATAAATAATTTCAAGTAGCTGAAGGTACAGAATCCAGAAAATCTCCCTGTATCCTGTGTGTAATAATCATTGTGGCCGCCGTGTAAACACAAGTGAGCGGGGAAGCCGGGAGACATCACAGAAGGAATTCGTAGGACCTCATGATCAGAAGGACCCCTCAGG
The DNA here is from genome assembly GCA_028533885.1 of Nasua narica. Classification (NCBI taxonomy): domain Eukaryota; kingdom Metazoa; phylum Chordata; class Mammalia; order Carnivora; family Procyonidae; genus Nasua; species Nasua narica. Next base: position 1,694,542 of record CM052811.1, on the reverse strand, counting down.
GCCCAGCCTCCCACGATCCTCTTCATGCTCACCAAAAACCCCCCAAACTGCTTGCACGACTCCAACAAGAGAAAATGCTTCCTCCCCTGAGATACTAGTTTGTTTTCTCATAGATTGGAGATCTTAAAGAACATAGTTCCTCCTTAGACCTCCAATCTGTCTCCTTGTAGCATCTTCTGATCAACTGAGGCAATCCACACACAAAACATCTTCTCTCTCTGCCCGGGGAAAATCTGTCAACTATTTGCCAGCAGGGGGTCCCCGCCCCTGGATTACCTCTCTTCACAGTCGGTATCACTGCAGCCTGCAAGCAACTCTTTAATTCTCGCAGATGAATCCCTTGTGCCCCTTGGTCATTTCTCCCTGAACAATTTTTGTATGTCTCCCTTAAAAAATAGTGACCTGGAATGCATGCTTTCTTGTTGGATATCAGGAATCCAAAGTAGGCAAATATTCCCACTAATACAGAAAAAACAAAAGGTGATAAATTACATTTTACCAAATAACATTTTTAAGTCACTTAGAAGACTATGGAAACAATGAGGAATTGGTGGTTTAAAATTCCCAGGAAGGGAGACCCATTCATAGATGAGCTCATGGTAACCAGCTCTTTTCTCTGGGAGATACCTGTGAATTTTGAGCATGGTTTTGAGTTGAGCCCAAACAGATGTCAGTTATTGGTGGAAAGAAAAACTAGTCAACAGTTGCAAGTTTCGAATGACCAACTAGAAGGCCTCAGGTTTTCACTAAAGGCATTTGCAAAATCCTGAGGCTGGCTGGGGGCACCTGGGTGGCTCAGTGGGTTAAAGCCTCTGCCTTTGGCTCAGGTCATGATCTCAGGGTCCTGGGATTGAGCCCCGCATCGGGCTCTCTGCTCAGTGGGGAGCCTGCTTCCCTCTCTCTCTCTCTGCCTGCCTCTCTGCCTACTTGTGATCTCTCTCTCTCTGCCAAATAAATAAATAAAATCTTTTTAAAAATATATAAAGGAAGAACTGTGAAGAATATGTTCCAAATATTTCAAAAGATGAATCAAGGATGTAACAGACACTAAACTGTTACCATATAATTAGAATCTACAAAAAAGGACCCAAATGATAATCTAGATCTAAAATATATAAGCCATGAAACTTACCTCAATGAACCAACATAAAAGTATAGGAAATGCAATAAGAGAAACAATGTGACCTCAAAGGCAGATAAGAAGCAAGTACCCCAGTTGACTCACAATGACGTTGCAGAAGACAAAGAAAGCACCCCAGTGAGGGTGTAACAAAAACACGGGACACATTCACAATCCTGATCTCTTTCTCCAGTTGTGGCAACATAGTGATATTTATCATGGACTCCCGACAAGAGTTATAATTATGGATTAAATACCTGGAGACCCATAGACCTCTTTTTGTCTTACCTATCAGGCATCTAACTAATGGAGTTGTTATAAACTCTCGCCAGCATTTCATAAAGCTGCGGTCATGCACAGAAAAATATCTTCAAGTAACAAAAACAATTGGAGATAATTACGGTATTTTCATCATTTGCCACTTAAGGAAGCTCTTCCTGTCTGGTGTTAGCTTTAAGTATTTTTTCCTTGCATGGGGAGGCAGGACAGGATCCAGCGATAATCTGCTGATGGTGGAGAATTGCAAGGAAGATACATTGAGAATATTCACTAGTTATGCTTATAGCTAAGATTATTATAATAATCTTCAGAGGGAGAGAGTCCTTTTTGCCAGCAAGCACCCAGGTGCTAAAATGATGTTTGCAGCATGTATAAATCAGCTTACCACAGCTTTGCTTACCCCCTACTGGCACCTTAGAACAGTGGCTTAAAAAAGAACCATCTCTTTAAAGAGTGGATCATAAGCTTTAAACAAAAATGTTAGCGCAAAAGTGGTTCAGGCTTAAAGTCAGGAAAATTATTTCCTCCTCCAAATGATACAGGAAATCATTTAAGAAAGCAACTGATCCACTCAGTAAAGAATGGAAAGTAGTATAACTTCCGCTTGATTATTGCTGTAATTAACCATCCCTTCTTGGAAGCTTCGGACTCTCTTCTGCATGTTAATAAATTATTTCTCTTGCCATGCCAATTATAAAAGATGTATTTCTACACTTCTAAGTTAATGATGAGAAATAGGTACTAAGTTTCCAAGTTACCTGCTTCTCTGGTTATCTGCAACTTTTCAAACTTTTTGTTGCAGATATTCTTTCAAGCACATCTAAGCTTGGCTGGCATTTAATTATGCTCAAAGACTAATTCTTTCTCAGGTTTAGTATTGGATTCCATTTTTTCTTTTTAATGAGCACTATATGTTGTACATGTCGTGAGTCCTACTGGGCTCTTGAAGGGTCCCAACATTATTAATGCTGATTCTATGAAAAGAACAGCATTTGAGATCCCAAAAGGAAAAAACCCTCCCTGTGAAGAAAAGATTTTGTATATTGATGGGAGATGACTACATAAGTTATTGTAACAGTCAGAAGTCTGATAGTGATAAACCCAGAAAAACCACAAAGGCTCCAAATGTTAGGAACACTAGCAATAAGCCTTAGAGTGGGACATTCAGAAAAGAATATACTTTAAAATTTGCTGCCAGATTCCAGCCCATAATTAAACTTAGGGATATCTATATTTATCTTGTTTCATCTTTAAGTAATTCATCAATATGTTTCTTTGTCTTATTTAGTATCTTGTGAATGTCCCTGATAACCCTTAGAACCACAATACTTCCTTCTATGAAAGCTTTATATCTCTGATCATTGCTTTAGTAATTTAAGCCACTATTTACAATCTAGAGTATTCATCATTAATGTAAGATCCAACTTACCAACTAACCTAGTAATTTCTTAACTTTTCTCCTTAAGATTCAAGTAGAAGGTAATACCTTAGAAATAGAGACCATGTTTCACTCAGCCTCATTCTTTGTTGCGCCAAATACAGTGCCTTAAAAATAACAAGTATTTTTATTTAATGAACTTAATTTCATTGAAAATCATTCACACTTTTGCTTCAGACTGTGCTTATGGACTCATATTTTAAAACTGATGTGTATATGTCCAATAAATGCTTTATCAGAGACAAGTAATAAAATTATATTGAGAAAGAAATGGAAATAGCATTCAGTGTCTCGTTTACACCCCCAAACACTGTAACAAACCTGTGCTTATGCTGGATCATATAGTCTTTATTAGAAAATTGACAGTATATGATATCTCCTTTTTACATACGAGAGACAAAAATTCAAAATGGGAAGTACTTTGCCCAAGGCTGCGTGCCTTTGGCAGATCCCGCATATTCTGACTCCTAAGCCTGTATTTTGTTTCACTCTAGAAACTTGTTTCCCAATGTGCAGTTATAGAAAGTGGGGGGGAGAAAAAGGGAGGAGAGAGGGAGAGGGAGAGAGAGAGGGAGGGAGGGGAGGAGAGAGAGAGAAAGACTGGGAGAGAGGATGAAAGGGAGGGAGGGAGAAGTAGGGGGAAGAAGGAAGAGAGAGAGGGAGGGACGGGGGAGGGAGAGAGTAGGAGGGAAGGAGGGTGGGAGGGCAGCCTAGAAAATGGAACAGTCTGGACGGTTCCCCATCAGTATCATCCCTTGGCTCTTCCGCCCCGGCTGGTCCCGAGAAGACAGGCAGCAGCGGAGGGGTCAAGGTGACCCCCCGCCCCCACCCAGACGGTGCAGCCTCGTACACTCCGAGGTCTCCGGTGCTCTACAGTAATCATCGCTGACTATTAGGAAAATGATAGTATTTCAGTGAAAATTTCTTTGTGACAAGAGAACAAACCAAAAGAGAAAAGAAGGAAAAGAAAATGGAAATGTTCCAATTTGAGAAAAATAAGGCAGTAAGTACTGCATTGTTATGTCATTTAGGAAGGAAGGGAAGTGCAAATGGTGTCTCTCTCAGATCAGAATTCCTGATCAGGCCACAACTTTGTAACAAGACAGGATGACAGGATTTGATCTGTGTCGCATCACCCTTACGGATCAACAGCTTCCGGGTGTTCTCCCTCGCCTCCTTTCCTCCTGCCCTCCTTCTCTTTCTTCCCTTCTTCCCTTTCTTTTTCTTTTCTCCTTCTTTCCCTTTTTTCTTTCACTGTTTTAATAAATCACGTTTTCTGAATCATTAAGAAAACCCCACAAATTTTTTCCAAGAGCTTTTTTCATTTGTGTTATACTCTATTCACTCAACACTTACTATTTTGGGGATCCCAAACCATTTATTAACTCCTTTCAATCTTCAGTTTTCTCATTTGTAAAACACAAGACATCAACAACAATGGCCATGATCGCAATCATAATTCTCCTCTCTCACGGAGCTCGGATGAAAATGAAATAGGGGGTATTAATCCCCAGTCCAGGGCTGACACTAGTAACTTTTCTATAAATGCATGAGAGAAGGTGGAAAAGGAGAAATAGCCTTAAAATAATTTTTAGATGGACAATTTCAAAAAGCATTGCATAAAAATTTGCAGACACCGTATGAAGCATGTGTTAAATATTGGCTAATGTTTCATCTGGTGACTACTTGTGTCCAAAGCCACTCTCTGGCAAGGTCCGCACAGGGGTTTCTAAAATTTTATTTCCACATCGGTTTTGACTATGAGCTCAGTATTTCCATCAAGCTAGACGTGGTTAGCATTGATAGCCGCTTCGAGGTACATTTTTGGACCTAGTTTTATAAAAGAAAAGCCTAATAAACTCTGAAGAGTAGTCAGTTACCATCATGCTAGAGGGCACTTATTTCCTTGGTGAAAATAAACTCATGCAAAGACCAGTCTAATGAAAACCATAGTCCCAAGGCATTGGGACTGATGGTCATTATGTGTGGTTCTCCATCAGTCCAAGTCAGAAATTATCGACACGCACATCACACATCTGCAAGGAGCAAACAATTTCATACCGCCTCATGGCTTTATAGGCTTTTTAAAATACCTAATTGCAATAAAGAATGCAATAAAGACCTTTTTTTTTTTTGGAAACCAATTATACTCTTTTACTATTATCTTATCTACCAACATAAACTGAACATAATCCTCTGATAACTAAACCAGAATTCCATATGTGGTCATTACTAACTTTATTTATCAATTCCAGCTAAAGGAAAAAAATGTATATTATTTATCCCTAAATAAAAACATTCAGAGGCAATAGTGCATTTTTCTACTTCAAGGTCAGAAGAAAAAAAAATTTTTTTTCTTGGCTTTATCCGTGATACAGAACTTTTATAAACTGATATGTAAAGGGATTTGCACGCCAACACGACTCAAACATATTCATCAATAAACATTAATCTGAAGCTTTTACAAGAGGCAGCTGGTAATGGAGAGTCATCCAGTGAGGTCTAGAAAGTCTAAATTGATCCAAATTTATCATCTGAAACCATAAATCCAGCTCTGCCAGTTTGAACTGCAATCAATATTCTCTTCTATGTTAGAAATAATCTTTTTTGTTGTTGTTCGCTTGGGTTGGTCTGGTTTCTGGAGTGTATGGTTTAATTTATTGGGTGGTCAGTTCCCATTTGAAGGCAAAAAGGAATACTACAGGCAAATTTTCCAATACTAAAATCCAAATGCGGGGAAACATCGAAGTCCAGGATGGTCCCTTGAAATGTTGCAGATGTAAGTTCGACGATAACTAAACACTATTTGAGGCCAGTGAGACTTTTGGAAAGTGATGCCTCTGTAAGTTTGAGATTCACCCAACTGATACACAAATGGGAAGGAAATTTTTGGGGGGATAGGTTGACACACGTTGTTACATTAGTTCCTGGAGTGCGACACAGCGTTCTGTTTCTCTAGACAGCGGGGCTCACAGCCAGCAAAGCTCGCGTCTGTCCCCAGATGCTATTTCAGAAGCAAAAGATGATCTTGGGGCCCCCAGGTAGACGACACGCTGGAAACACGGACACTGAAAAAGCAGGATGGAAAACTCATCCGGGCTGCGGGCCTTGGCGGCCACAAGCACTAGACACACATTTCTCTGCTGTCGAACACCGTTCTCCCACGACACAGGGTGCCGGTGCTCCGGTCCTCATCTGAGATGCGGGGAACCCAAGTTCCAGGAGCGTGGATGATACCCTCAGAACCAAGCCGCTTAGATGACCACAGATGCCCTGGGTCATTCTACTTTATATTTACACGGACTTGTTTTCCAGGGAACGGATCCTCACTTTCTGGAGGCACATAAACAGCCAACCTTCCCAGAGCATTTATTTTACTGAATATGGTGGTCTTTCTGCACGGTTATGTGACGCGACCTTTGTAGCATCGATATTCCACGTATGCATTGGCCTCCATTGCAGGCTGAGTTGTGTTCTCCCCAAAACAGTTTCTAATCCTAATCCCCAGAAGCTGTGCGTGTGACTTGTTTGGAAATAGGGTCTTCACAGGTGTTATGACATCAGATGAAATCATACCGGATCAGGGGGGAACCCACTCCAAGGAGCCTTGAGAGAAAGCCTGGTCCTGAAGACACCTTGACTGTGGACCTCTGGACCCCAGGACTATGAGAGAATGCATTTCTCTGTTTAGGCACCTAGTCTGGGGTGCTTCGTTACAACAGCCTTAGAAAACAAATACGTCTATTTCTGAGCTCCTCATTCTACTCACTGCTTCATGCATCTAGTTCTGTAACAATGTAACACTCCCTTGATTCCTATGGATTTCTAATAAGTCATGGTATTTGGATGGACAAATTCCTCAACCTTGTAATTCTTCAGACTTTGCTAGCTTCCCCTGGCCTTCTGCTCTTCCATATGAATTTCAGGATAAGTCAATGCAGATCTGTGAAAAACCTGCTTTAGCTTTTGATTGGAATTTAATGAAATGAGAAGACTAATTTGGGAAGTATTCATAGATTTAAGATAAAGGATTTTCTAGCTATGAAGGTGAGATGGATCTCCATTTATTTAAATATTCAGTAATGCTTCATAATTTCCCCTGTAAAGATTTTACACATTTGCAGTGGGTTTATTACCAGAGCTCTAGAAACATAATTGAAATTGTAAATGGGATCTTTGTTACAATGCGATCTTTGTTAAAATTATTTTGGATTTGTCTGTAGCAATGTTATCACCTACAAATAAAGACATTGTAATTTCTCCATCTCTGATTTTTATAATTCTTTTTTTTTTCTTTTCCTTAAACTTTAGTAGATACAGCGGTTGACAATGGTCATCCTTATGTTATTTCTGACTTTAATTGGATGGATCTAAACTGCTTCCATCAATTATGAAGTTTCATATAGGCTTTAAAAAAATGAATAAACATGATCTGTCCAATACATTCCATTAAGAACTTGTTAAGAGCTCCTTTTGAAAATAATGAACATATAAACAAATTTGTACGTCCAATCATTCTGGAATTCTTCAAAAAAAATAAGATTCTGTAAATTTTCTTTATAGGTAGAATTTTTCAGCCTTTCACTAAAATTGATGACCTCTGAGGCACCTTAAGTCCTGAATATTTCTAACTTCTAATTCTTTCAATAAGAGGCTTGATAAAAAAAAAAAAAGAAGCAAACAAATAACTAAAGCAGTATTTGACTAAGTGAAACCAGAAATACATGTGTCAGGAAATGCATGCACATTTCAGATATATGCTTACCATGATGTCGTTGGTCTGTGTGAAATTTAAAAGGAAAAACACACACCATTTCCCCGAGAAACCCACACGGTTGTGTGCATGCTCCCGTTGGCACCTTCCCCACAGAGGACTCGGAAGGGCCGTTGATGATGGAACAAGGTCCTTGTACTTCATTTGAAATAATGAATTTATTCAATTAAAATTTCCCATTTTGTTTCATAAAATAACATACTTTTGACTACAGTGAAGAAAATTAGATCAGGCCCCCCAGCATTTCCTGGCACCTTCCCCAGGTGAAGCACCACGGGGACATGGAGGACGGACAGGTGCGCAACCCCCGCTGGGGCAGCACTCAGGATGTTAAGAAGAAATAGGGGTTTTTTAATGACAAACAGAATGGTAGGAACTTACTGGAAAAAAAAGAAAAAGACAGTTGTGTCCAAGGAGGAGCAGACCAGACGGTGCCAGGTGGGAAAAGGGAAGTGCCCGGGAGGAGCGGAAGCCGGAGGGAGAGGAGGGGACTGGACAGGAGGGGACACACCTGGGAGACGGCAAACCCAGGTCCTGCTGGGACATGTGCATCGGGAGAGGCCACCGACTGGGGACAGCCGGTCAGGCCCTCAACACTCAGAAATCAACTGCCTGTATCTTCAATTTGCTTCTAACAAGACTCCTTCCTAGTGGGCCGCCCGTGGTTTCTTTCCGGACTGTTTATTCCACTCTTGCCTGACGCCATCCAAGGCCCGTCCGCCCCACACAAATTCCAGCCTAATAATTAGTCCTGGGTGGGCTTTCTAGAAACTATTTACCTAAGAGAGTAGTGAGAGGATAAAAAGCTCTTACCTTTAAAAAGAGAATTTCCATCTTTCCGTCAGCTTCGGAAAGACCTGCCGGGTGGTAGGCAAACCTAGGATAAAGGGAAAGCCCGGAAACGGAAAATTGGAAATGCAGAAATGGAAAGTTAGCCAGGATGCTGTGTCAGGACGCACACAGGGCTGAGAAGAGGAAGGGCTGGTGTGGCGGCGGGAGGGTCCAGAAGCAAGGGAAAAGCCAGGCATCGCTGCGTCCTTCCGAAGGACGCGGAGTTCTGCGACTCGGGGGGTGCACAGCGGTGGAGGGGGGGGCGTGACCCAGGAACGCGGATGCTGCAGCAGGAGCCAGGAAGGCCGAGAGAGGTCCGAGGCTGCTGGGGGGTCTGCCGCTGCACCATCAACGGCCCCAAACTCAGTGCCTCCGGAAAACTGATTCTCGTGGCTTCCGGGGGCCTGAAGGCCGAGCGGGCCCGGCTGAGTTCTCTGCTCATCGGGCAACAAGCACTCGACGAGAAGATAAACCAGCACAGTCTGCTCTTCGTGGACGGTCTGGCGGTGCCCAGCAAGCCAGAGGCCGTCCGGGAGGCAGACCCAGGCTGGGGGCACCTCGCGCAGCTGGTCAGGGAGCCCCGAAAGTGGTCTGTTTGCAGAGACACACACCACCACCTCCCCCTGCAACACACACACAGCGGGACCCCTAGCCTCGCGGCCCAGCGCCAGCGGCCTCCACACCAATCATTGCATAAGAGAGACAAACTACTGATTTTACACTATGTTTGGAATTCTAGTCCAGTATCAGGTTCCGTATGAAGTCCGCCCCCACGTGTCCGAAGCCGAGCAGCTCTCTCCTTCCCCAGGCCTGCCCTACCCGCGCCCTCCATCGTGGCAGGGTGCTGGGTGCACCATGCTGTCCCTTCTGGGGGCCCCGACAAACATCCGAGTGGCTCTTCCTCCCTCCATTCTGTCATGAACTCTCACAGGGTCAGCCCCAAACTCCTTCCAAAAGGCCGCTGAGGCTCTCTAACTGCAGGCTACTACCCACCCCTGGCCTGGATCCCTGGGACGGCCCCACTTCTGCCCTTGACTCTGGAATGTCCGTTCTCCCAACAGCCCTCGGAGCCGGCCCTGCAAACAGGAGCCAGGTCACCTCGCTCCTGGGCTCCCAGCCCTGCGGCGGTAACACGGCAGCTGCCAAGGGCCACGGTCCTGACCGAGCCCCGCACCCATTACCTCTGGGTCTCTTCGATGGCTTCTCTCTCCCCCAGCCACACCAGCCTTTCCTCTGTTCCTACCCTGAGACCTGGCTCTGATGTTCCTCAACTGTCCACGAGCCAGCAACCCCACCTCCCTCCAGGCTGGGCTCAGATGTCAGCTCCCCGATGAGGTCTCACCGGCACCCGCATTTAAAATCGCTCTTGGACTTCTCAAACTCAGCACCCAAAGAACAAATAATCCAATCAAGAAATGAGCAGAAGATATGAACAGACATTTCAGTAAAGAGGATATCCAAATGGCCAACAGACACATGAAAAAATGCTCAACATCACTCAGCATCAGAGAAATACAAATCAAAACCACAGTGAGATACCACCTCACATCAGTCAGAATGGCTAAAATTAGCGAGTCAGGGAAAGACAGATGTTGGCGAGGATGCGGAGAAAGGGGAAATGCCCACCTCCTACACTGTTGGTGGAAATGCAAGCTGGTACAGCCACTCTGGAAAACAGTATGGAGGTTCCTAAAATAGTTGAAAATAGAGCTACCCTACGACTCAGCCTTCGCACTATTGGGTATTTACCCTAAATATACAAATGTAGTGATCTGAAGAGGCACGTGCACTCGAATGTTTCTAGCAGCAATGTCCACAATAGCTAAACTATGGAAACAACCTAGATGTCCATCAACAGATGAATGGATAAAGAAGATGTGGTATATATATACAATGGAATACTCTGCAGCCATCAAGAGAAACGAAATCTTGCCATTTGCAACGACGTGGATGGAACTGGAGGGTATTATGCTAAGCGAAATATGTCAGTCAGAGAAAGACAATTATCACATGATCACTCTGATATGAAGAATTTGAGAGGCAGGGCGGGGGGCTGCGGGGGGGTGGGGGAGGAAAATGAAACAAGATGGGATGGGGAAGGAGACAAATCATAAGAGACTCCTAAACTCAGGAAAAAAACGGAGGGTTGCTGGGGGTGGGTGGGAGGGATGGGGTGGTTGGGTTATGGACATTGGGGAGGGTATGTGCTATGGTGAGTGCTATGAAATGTGTAAGCCTGATGATTCACAGACATGTACCCTGGGGCAAATAATACATTATGTGTTAATGAAAGTAAAAAAAATAAAATAAATAAAAATAAAATCGCTCTTGGCTTCCCCCTGGTATTCCCAATCCATCTACTCTGCTCTACTTTCCTTTTATTTCCCCTAATCCTCCTTTACTTTCTCCAGAAAGGCAGCTTATTCATTATACTTATATATGTTGTTTATTTTATTTTCCTTCCCATCCCCTTTCTCCAGAGAAAATACACATTTGCTTCACTGATGTATTCCAGGTGCCTAGACCTGCATCAGCATACAGCAGGTACATAATAGCTGTTTTCTGAGTAAATAAATAAAAGTACTTTACATGAATTACCCTCTTAGACATTAGAATTCTTAGACAACCTAATGAGATAGGCATAATCAGAGTATACATTTTGTAGACGCAAAAGCTGAACCCAGAGAGTAAAATACGTTGCCCCAAAAAGCATGGGGCTACTCCATCACAAAACAGAAAAGAAGTCCCAGTGGGTTCTGTGCCCCACCCCCTCAGCTCAGAAAGTGCTCCCTACCCCCACCCAGGGCTACAGAGCAGAAACTCGCTGGAGAAAGGAATTCAGGCGTCCTCTGACTCCTTTCTTTCTAATGTCATCAAAACACAAATAACAAAGCATCTGTGTCTTAACGTCTATCAACACTCCTTGAATGAAGTCCTGAGTTAACGTTCTGCAGGCCAGCACAACGCTGGGCGTGCAACAGCATCCGCCTGCAGAGCAACCGGCCCAGAGCTTCCCTTGTGAATCAGCAAGTTTATGTCCAACAGGCAGCTAGCCAGATGTGGGGACACTAGGATCACAGCACCACAGAAATACCTGTTTATGGCTTTAAAAAAAGAAGAAGAAGAATACCATCAAGATGGCCGAACGAACGAACCAAAACAAATAGCACGATGCTGTTTAATGGAAGATAAACAAAAATAGATAGTTCTCCTGTTTCTGAATTACTGTGATGGCTTTCTATAGACCGTATTGTTTAAAAATAGAAGAGCTCACAGTAATGTAGTTGAAAGTGTGGCTTCTGGGTCAATGTCCTTCTATGGATTCCATTGCACAGATAGGAAACACGAAACACATTCAAGCCGGAGGCACCTTCCAGAGCTCCCTGAAAGCATCATATTTTTTCTATTAAAAAGAGAGGAAGTTTTGTTATTATTTGAATAGAGCTAATTTATGAAAAACAGCTGAAATATCCGGTATGGATTTGTAAAGCCCATATTTAATTAGGGTAAAAGTCCGTATTTAATTAGGGCATTGTAAGTTCAGGTGTGTACAAGTCAAGCCATTGTAAAGACATCATTCATTTCCGCACAGGAAACAGTATTGTCGATTGTTATGTACAGACATTAAACTATCTTTTGAAAGGAAATTGTGATAAATTAATATTCACTCATTTCAGCTCGAGGTAAGAGGACATTTCCATCTCTTTCAAGCAAGAAAAAGGGATTTACACAAATCTCCCAATGCCCTGGATCATTTACTTGCTTCCAGCAATACAAAATTCCAAGCTCCCCAACGAGAACACTTGTTTCAGAAATCACTCCCTAAGCACTCTTGCTAGCCAGGAAGAAGCAAATCACACCTGGGCACGTACCACTAGCTATGCTCAGTGAGCCTGAATGAGCCTTCTCCTCCTTCCTTCCAGCCCCAACAAGAGCCAGTCAGGATGTAACGGGGACCCTGGAGCCCAATGGGACACCAGGCTCCCAGCAAGTCCTCAATGCTCCTATCTTAGACCTAAATTCCTAAACTTTCTCAACATGAGAGCACTGCTGAAGCATCAAAAATGTTCACAACTTCTCCATAATACCTACGTTTTTGACACATATGGACTAGAAACTAGATGATAAAGAGTAAGAATGAATTAATAATGTTGTATGGCTTTATGTTTTTTAATTATAACAATACCCAAAGACATCTAAAGAAAATAGAAGACACAGAGACAAGACTCTGTCCCCTACAGACAATGTCTACTGTATGCACAGAGCTGTGAGATTCTCATAGGACCTCACTACCCCTGGCCCCCCCAAAGGGACTCCAAGTCCACAAGGGAAGCCACAGCACGGGAAGAAATCGGGGACCGAGGAATAGGAGTGGAGTTGGGTGATGTTTCTTTCCTCAAGTCCTTGGACGTATTGGTAACAACATCTGCCCTGTGCGAACTAAGGCTAACTGTCTCCTATATTTGCGAAACACACTACAGATAATTCTATGTATGTAGGGTTTCTTTGCCCCCATCGTGGACCAATATTATACCTGAGCCAAAAGGAATGATAAATATTGGGAAGTCCAGCCACTTTGGGAGGCTGACAGAAGACATGATTTGACTAGACTCCTTTAATTACCACGGACGCCAGCTTCTTCCACACGCAGATAATTGCGGTCTTTAGTAGGATATTTCTTCCCTCCTCTGAAGCTCAGTGTTTGTGGGAATGGGTACAAGTGTGGATAGAGGGAAACTGATGCCCCATTTTCTCATGACTGCATACAAGATCAAGGAAATTATTGGTGACCAGGAGCAGGCATTTCCTAGGTGAAATTAAAAGTCTACCCCCAGAAATACACTTTAGAAAAAAATATTTAAAATATTTATTTATGTAGTGAAACATACAGAAAAACAAGCTATTTCTCATGGATTTCCTGATTTTATAGATGAGAGCAAACTCTAAGTAGTCAACATCATGATATTCGTAACAGGTAAAATAAAAAAAAAAAGATACCAGTATAAACAATATCTTCTTCATCAATCACTGTCCAGAGCTATTCCTGGATTTGTGGTATAAATCTTGGTGCCAAAAAAGGAGAAGTAAAAACAAATAAAATATATCAGTCTTTCTCAGGCAATAGCACCCCAAAGACCATAATCGAGATAATTCAGTGTTGATTTGTTGGTAGAAAAACTATAGATCTTGATTATGTGACTTTTTTCCATGAAGCTAAAGATATTTAAACGTGTCAAAAAGACACAGGCAATATTTGGTTTCATAACATCTGTCTAGTAAACTTTTACACTGTGTATATCTTCCCTTTTCTTTTCATTATTCTCCCTCCAAAGTCAGCTGTTTTTAGAACAGAAGTCCCTCAAAACTATCATTTAGAATGTTTTGAAATGCAGTAGGAAGGAGGGGTTTGCATGTGAGAGAGAGGGGGGGGGGTGTTTCCAAGTGGAGGAAATCAAAAGCAAGAGAGTATTCTTTGAAAAGGTCCTTCTGAATATTCTTGGCTATATTCATAGCAATTTTGAGCTGTCTCCAGACTATAGGGCAATTAGGCTAATGCCATCATTTTGTTGTCCCTTTTGTTCCTGAAGCCTGTTCTTTAACATGTGTCTAAATAATTTAATTTTTGGATGGGATGTGGACTAGGTTCAGTGAAATAGGGGCAGGAATCCTATGAATCTTAATTTAAGTCTGTCACTTTGCTCTAAGTCCTTCTACATTAATAAGAGAGATTCGCCAGTTCTTTTTTTAAAAGATCCACAGAAGTCAGTAGCCTACAGCTACTGATAATAGCTATATTAGTTTGCATTAAATGCTTCCATAAATGATGTGCAAAAGTGCTATTATTTCTGAATATCCGAAGACAATTGTGAATAGCATTAACTCCACTAAAACAAAGAGGAACAGACATTTTAATTTACATTATGATTTCACAGTGAATAAAGTTGAGCCAGCTGGAAATACTGAAAAGACAAAAACCTTCCATAATTGTTAAATGTGGTTTTCATCATTAGAATTTCTTCTGTAAGAGAACTGACATTTTATCAGGCAAGTGTCCTCATCCATTTATTAGAAAAAGCCCTGGAAAATAAAAAGTGATTTCATTTCTAAAACAAAACAAAACTCTCTTGTGCACCTATATGAGCCAGTGCTTTAGCAGGCCACCTGGGGAGGGGGGGGAGAGATCTAAGCACAGATGGGAGCCGAGCAGAGTCCAGGGAAGGAGGCAAGCCTATAAATGACAGAGAAATGGAGTTTTAAATTTAACTATGCATTAACAGTACCGAATAGCTCTTCACTATCCTCAGATAAACATACAGTAAAAATCTCACTGGAACATTTAAGCAGTTTTTTCTAATTAAATAAAGGGATCTTAAAATATTGTTTTAACTCATACTAATGAAGGAAAGATGTGCATTGATCAGTTTTCCTGAACAAATCTAATTTTAAAAATTCACTTATATCTGATAATTGAAGATCATCATCTCCAACATCAAATGTTTTTATTCTAGAATATAGAAAGCGTTAGAGATTAAACACGTCTAGGGCACATCCTATAAGGAGAGCTTTGAAAAAGACCCATGTTATCAATACATGACTTTAGGATTTGTTTCTCTGATTTGTAAGTGTTGTATCTGTTCTGTTTTAAGAAAGAGAACAGAATGGAAGAAAGTGAAAGGAAGAAAAAAGAAAATAAGGAATAAAAAAAATCAAAAGCTTAGTTAGGAATTCTCAGAAGATAATAGTTGTGGAATATTTTTCTCAGGCTCCCCAAATCACCACATAAAAGCAGACAAGTACTAGGATAATAAAATCCAAGACAACAAGCGCACTACAACTGGGTAACAAGGCGCCGCTGTGAAACCCTAAGTACCAGCAGGTGGGGCAGGTGGGGCAGGTGGGACGAATCACAACAGCCCCTCACCTGTGCCCTCACCTGTGCGGACCGCAGCGGGCAGCAGAGGAGGGCAAAGTCGGAGTCCACCAAGAGCAGCAGAGGGGACCAAGAGTCCCCTTGGAGTCGGCTGCTCAGACTCCATTTCATGCGAAAAAAAGCCTGCTCGGGGGAGACGTTCCTGAGTGTGGACCCCAAACTGAGCAGAACAAAGACAATACAAAGGAACAAGTCAAATGAAAGAAAGTTGAAGTCAGAGGGGCCAGATCTCAGAATGCATGCCACTGTACTTTTTACACTTATCTTTTAAGTTGTCGTAAAATATACCTAAAATTTATCATTTTCGGCATTTTTAAACATGCAGTTCAGTAGCAGTGAGTACTTTCACATTAGTGTACAACCATTGCCCCCATCCCTCCACAGAACATTATCCATCTCACAAAACTCTGTCCGTATTAAATATTAACTCTTGTCCCTCCCTCCCCAGCCCCTGACATCCACCATTATTCTCTGTGAGTCTGACTACGTTACATAACTCATAAGAATGGAATCATATGGTATTTGCTCTTATGTGACTGACTTCTTTCAAGTAGCCCAATGTCCTCAAGGTCCACTCATTGTGTCATCAGGTGTCAGAATTTCCTTCCTTTGTTAAGGCTGAATAATAATGCTTTGTATGTATTCGCCATATTTTGTTTACCCATTCAACCAAACCAAAGCCCCAGTGATTCCATTTCTGGGTAGATATCCAAAAGAATTGCAAGCAGGATCTTAAATAGTTATTTGCACACCCACGTTCATAACAGCATTATTCCCAATAGCTAAAAAATGGAAGCAACCCAAAATGGTGACACACTTCTGTCACCTCACAAAAACAAAAGAAGAGGGAACTCCAGTGCTATGAAGCTAGACAAGGCATCTTGGACCAACCTCTCCCTCTTAAAACGACATAATCCTTCCAGCAACTTAATGATATAAAAACATGGAAAAAGGAGTGGAAAAAATCCCTACAACACACTATGAAGTCATGTCCACAGAATAGATGAAAATACTAACTTCGTGTTTCTAAATGAACTAAAAGACATCTTCAAAACAGAATCTATAAAAATTTCATGGCTTTAAATAATGATTTATTTTGATTGTGGAGTAAATACATGAATGAAAAAAAATCAAATAAATAAATAAATGATATTCAGAAAAACCAAAAATGAGATGATTGGAGGAAAAGGGTTTGAGGAGAAAAGTAGAGTGCTGAGGGAAGAATAAAATAGGATTTTACCAGAAATAGCTTAAAATAGAAATAACACAAGAATAAATAAACATATCTGATATGCATTAAAATTTGAAAGATAAGAGAAAAAGTTATGATCAAAAGAAGTTAAGATTATTTTAAGTTGACAGGAAGTGACAGCTATAGAAGAGAAGCAAAGAAGGTACAACATGGTTGCAATGAGAGTCAGTGAAGGAAACCAAAGCAATGGAACAGAAGAAGTAAGATCAAGTGTTCCTAAAGGGATTTTTTTAGTACAAAACATATTAAACAAAACATATTAAAAGGGCACCCTCGTGGACCTGTGAAAATCAAGCCATAAGGGATATTGCAGAGCAATATTTCAGTAAAACTACCGCGTTTTAATGAAAAAGAAATCCTCAGGACATCTAAGGAATGGACCAAGTCAACTATAAGAGGAAAAACAAAATTGTAATCAGACTTTTCAACAGAAACGCTTAATGACAAAAGGCAATGGAGTAAGATTGTCAAGAAACCAAGAAGAGAATGTAAGAGCCAGTCAATTGGACTTTACACATAAGAGGTAGACAAACTGTCATGAACACACACAAACTCAAGACCCGCTATTGCCATGAGCTTCCTGTAATCTAGAGAATGGGCTGGAAGCAAAGCCAGGGAAGGTCTGTACCTGCATGAGGACTCAGAGTGAGTATTGACTTTGCAGTTACCTGTTGTACGGAGATTAAATGATGATCATACGTTACAGGAGAGAGTATTTAAGGGTTTTATCCTCCGACAAGAGAGATACGGTGCAACTATCAAAAACTGAAAAACAAAAAAAGAAAAACTAACATCTGTCACAGAGAGTATTGTGTAAGTTAACTGGGTGACAGAGGGTAGATAGTAAAGTAGATGTTGGGGAAGAAAGGAGAGATGTTAGGGATGGTGGATGGTGGATACAAGCAGGGAGGGAGAAGAAATGAGGAGACAGTTGCATTATTGTTCACAGATGGAAGCAAATAAAAAATAGACAAATAAGAGGGACCTAGAGTGGTACATAAAGGTATTACTATAAAGATAATTATTTGGGAAAAAATGTAAATATATCTAAGTGGTAAATGCATACAGAAAAAAGACAGAAAAGAGATAGAAAAAAGCCACTAGAGGGGCCTATTGTGGCCAAATATATAAACAAAATATATTTTGCACATATTCAACATAAAACCATATGACAGAACTAAAACAAATGTAGTGAGTACATCAGTGAGCAAATAATGTAAATGGGATTTATTCATTTTCTGAAAGATATAAAGGGAAAATTGTTAATCGTATGTAATTTCAGTGGCAACTTGAGGTCATGAATAATCTCTAATATCCTTCTAAGACAAAGAAATGAATGAATTTTCTAAAATCCAACAATAGATGATGAATTAAAAACATCACTCTCTCCCAACCCTAGGTCCGCACATATCTGGACCCAGGCAATGATTTATCTCCCCTTAGTTCAGGTAACTTTCTATTGAGTTCTGGGACCTTCTAACTGGGAACACATCTTGGCCACCAAGGCTTTTTATAACATGTCCTTCTCTTCTTTGAACACTCCCCAACTTGAGCTCTGGGTGAATAATTCAGACTTAATTAAAAATTCAACAGTCCTGGGGCACCTGGGGGGCTCAGTCAGTTAAGCATCTGACCCTTGATCTCAGCTCAGGTCTTGATCCTAGGGGTGTGAGTTCAGGCCCCACACCGGGCCTACACGCATTGGCTCTGGGGCAACATTTAGCTTATAAGGAAAGTATTAGTATGCGCGTTTTCTGTGATCTGTATGCATATACAGTACATCCACCAGGGATAAATCTTAGTCTAATGCTGGGATAATGCTAGCCCAAAAATATGAGACATTTCTATATGCTTTATGGCTAATATCTCCATAATGTTTGAATAGAAAAATATTTCTACTCTAGTTAGAGTTTATAAGATTGTGGTAGAAAACAAAGCTAAGAAATTTCTGCAAAAGAGGGGTGCCTGGGTGGCTCAGCCAGTTAAGCCTCTGCCTTCACCTCAGGTCATGATCTCAGGGTCCTGGGATCGAGTCCCATGTGGGGCTCTCTGCTCGCAGGGAGCCTACTTCTCCCTCTCTCTCTGAATGCTGCTCTACCTGCTTGTACACTCTCTCTCTCTGTCAAATAAATAAAAAATCTTTTTTAAAAAAAGAAATTTCTGCAAAAGAAATCCAGTCAATAAAGAGTATAAATCAAGAAACTCTTGGGGTGCCTGGGTGGCTCAGTGGGTTAAAGCCTCTCCCTGCAGTTCAGGTTATGATTCCAGGGTCCTGGGATCGAGCCCCGCATCAGGCTCTCTGCTCAGCAGGGAGCCTGCTTCCCGCTCTCTCTCTGCCTACTTGTGATCTCTCTCTTTCCCTGTCAAATAAACAAAATCTTTAAAAAAAAAAAAAAAAGAAAGAAACTCTTCCCCTTACTTACACAATAGCTGAAAATTCTGATACTCAGTGTAGAATCGATTACATTTAAAGGATGCTCTTGTATGTAATTATGAATCCCTTAGTAATACAGATATTTAATTATATAATTAGATTTTAAAGTCAAGTGCCACTGAGGAGTAACTTACTTGAAAAGTAAAATTATAAAAAGAAAAAGAAATCAATTCTCCAAGGGTAAACTTACATCTTAGGATTATGAAAGACACTTTTCAAATGAAGTGGGGAAAGATACTGAGCATTTCAAATAGAACTAAATACAGATTAATAGAAAAAAATGTTTTAAAAATACAGTCATACATCCAACTTAGAGATAACTTTTTGCTTAATAGAGAATACTAATTATTTAGAATTATATTCATGTCCAGAACCCGCCATTTAAAAATAGAACATAATGTTACAAAATATTCATCTAAACCAAAACAAATAGGGAGTAAGACTCAAATGGGTAAAATAGTAATAACAGTCATGGCGCTTTGTGATGATTCCCAAACTGAGAATTTACATGAAGATTAAACTGTTCTTTCATCCTGCTATCTTAATATAAGAGCAAACCTAAATTTAAATCAAAGATGTATGCCTTCCTTAATACCCATCACTGGGCTAACCTATCCTTCTACCACCTTCCCCTCTGAAGCCCTGTTTGTTTCCTGGAGTCCAGAGTCTCATGATTATAAGGAGGGCACGTATCACAATGAGCACTGAGTGTTATATGCAAATAATGAATCATGAAACACTACATCAAAAACTAATGAAGTACTGTAAAAAAAAAAAAAAGTAAATAAATTGATACTGGGTTAAAAAAAAAAAAGATGGGGCACCTGGGTGGCTCAGTTGGTTAAGTAACTGCCTTTGGCTCAGGTCATGATCCCAGAGTCCTGGGATCGAGTCCCGCATCGGGTTCCCGGCTCCACGGGGAGTCCGCTTCTCCCTCTGACTTTCTCCTCTCTCATGTTCTGTCTGTGTGTCTGTCTCTCTCTCTCTCAAATAAATAAATAAAAATCTAAAAAAAAAAAAAAGATGTACACAACCCTGTTCTTTATTTTCTATTTTTTAAAGATTTTTTATTTATTTATTTGAGAGAGAGAGAGCATGAGTAGGGGAAGGAGCAGAGGGAGAGGGAGAAGAAGAGTCCCCACTGAGCAGGGAGCCCGATGCGGGGCTCGATCCCAGGACCCTGATCAGGACCTAAGTGGAAGGCAGATGCTCAACCAACTGAGCCACCCAGTCACCCCTCGTGAGGTTCTTTAAGGTAAACATTTTCTATAATGCCCCACTTCCCAATCTTCTTGTGTATTTTCCCCCTAATGTGATAAGAAATATGGGAAATAAACAATAGAATATAACTTTGAAGTTACAAGCTCAACATCTAAAAAACAAAGTCACTAAAAACCAAATAATCATAGGGGCACCTGGGTGGCTCATTCTGTTGAGCGTCTGCCTTTGGCTCAGGTCATGATCCCAGAGTCCTGAGACAGAGTCCCTGCATCAGGCTCCCTGCTCGACAGAGAGTCTACTTCTCTCTCTCCCTCTGCCATTCTCTTTCTCTCCCTAAAAAAAAAAACTAAGTAAGCATAGAGTTTGATAAAACAGTCAGTTACAAGACACATACACACTTTTTTCTTTGTTTCAGCTATAACTGGATGGCAAATATTTGAATTGCTGCCATTTCTGCTATTTATCTATCTATCTATATATATGTACCAGCATGTATGTATATGGGACGTATTTGTACAGATATACATACACACATACATGTATATTAGAATAGTTATAAATGGACATTTGCATATAAACATATATGTTTATGTTTATGTGTGTGTGTGTGTGTATATATATATATATATATATGGACATACCTGTATATACATATATATACCCACAAATACACACACACACACATATATTTAAGAATAACCTTAATGAAAAGTGTGTGAGCTCATATAAAACTACATAATCGAATTAGTAGATTCATAGTAAGATAATGAATATTGAGAGTTACAGTAGCTTCTATAAAAT
This sequence comes from Nasua narica, assembly GCA_028533885.1. Classification (NCBI taxonomy): domain Eukaryota; kingdom Metazoa; phylum Chordata; class Mammalia; order Carnivora; family Procyonidae; genus Nasua; species Nasua narica. The sequence continues at coordinate 1,673,461 of CM052811.1, read as the reverse complement.
TATATGCATGAGTATTAGAATTACTAATGAGGGTCCCACCAAAATTTTTATTTCATTTATCTGTTGTTTTAGAGGGAATTAACAATAATAATTCTAAAATATAGAGTGATCAGTGAACAATTGAATATTTTTTAATATTGAAAATGAATTATAACAAAGATAGCTATAACCTTTTTGGTTTAACCAATGCGACACTAAATTCAACAAAGAAAATGATTTATTTAATGTCTATTATGTTTCATAATGTTTGCAATATTATTTCTAATTCTAATGTGTACATATATATACACACATACATATAGGCATGCACTGTGCACACATGAATAACTAATACATATGTTGACTACACCATCCACAACTAGCATGAGGATAATTGCAAGCATTCTAGAAAGTGTAATTTATATACCCAACAAATTAGAGAAGAGGGACATTTCTCAGTTTCAGATCCACTGAAAATGGTGGAAGTTAACAAAGGAAACAGGTATTTCTGCACAAAAGACAAAGTGACAACAAAACTCTGGAATGAACTAACGTCAAATAGAATAAAGATTTACATATGTGATGTGTTTCGTGGGTATCGAGAAGGGCACGTACTGCATGGAGCACCGAGTGTGGTGCATGAACAGTCAATCTTGTAACACTGAAAAAATAAAATAAACATATTTTGGGGGGAAAAAGTAATTTTCAAGTATCCAACTGATAAAATATCCACATAAGGAAAAAGCTAATGCCTGACGAAAATGCACGGACACGCCCTCACAACCCCCAGTGCAAGTGAGACACCTGAAATGGGCCAGTTTGCACGGATGACCTAGTGATAAGGAAGCTGGTGACGTGCTCATTCACCTGCCTGCTAACCTGGCAGCGGCGTCACCTCCACCGTTCACCTACGGCCCCCGTGCTGAGGGAGGGCCACACACCGGCTGCCCCCGTCCATCCACCTTGCCCCGGTCCCGCATCCACATCTCACCAACTTAGCTTCGGTCCATGGGGTCAGCCGTTTCTGTTCTCCCCTATTTATGTCCGTTGTGTTTCCTATTCTAATTATACAACTGATAAAATTACAACAACCCAAAGAACTAGAACCACAGAGAATTATTTAAGTGAAAAATTAAGCGAATGTTTCCTAAAGCCTCAACTTGGAAAAGCAAGGGAAAAAATAAATCACTGTAAATTGGGACATCCAAAGGAAAAACTCAGATTTTTTTTCCCCAAAACTCTGTAATTTCTCATTCCAGTTTAAAGGAAAATCATTGGATATCACAAACAACATATATGAGTGTAGTTAAAGGGGGAAAGGAGCCAAAATGGTCAATTATTAGGTCTATGCTTTTAAAATGTGGCTATAGCAAGGGATTAGCTAATGATATAATTTATAGGATTTAAAATGGAATAAAATGTTCAACAGATTTATTGTTTATATGAATTTTATGAATTCCCATGGAAATCATAATTTATGACCTTCTCAATTAATCTATTGTTTGTTTTTAATAGCATTGGTCATATGTTCCACTTTTTCTTTCCTTCATAGGTTTTTGTTTTTTTGAGCTTATGCTATGTACTGGGCACCATGTGTAAGCCTGCTATATAGTGTCATATTAGTTTGCTAACATTGTTGTAACAAAGCAGTACAGGCCAGGTGGCTGAAATAACAGAATTTTATTCTCACAGAATTTTATTCTCTGGAGCCTGGGCACCCAAGACCCAGGTGCCCCAGGCTTGGGTCTTTCGGAGGCTGTGAGAAGGAATTTACTCCCACCCCTGTCCTTGGAGTGTAGAGGGCCATCTTCTCCCTCTCTTCACATCATCTTCCCCCACGCATGGCTATTTCTGTGTCCAAACTCCCCCTTTTTATAAGGACACATTGGATTATATAAACTTTATATAAATCATGTTGGATTAGGGCCCACCCCACTGACCTCATCTTAACTTGATTAAGTATCTCCAAATAAGGTCACATTTTTAAGGTTACGGAGGATCAGGACTTTGACCTTTTATGTGGGCAAAATTCAGCCCATAACAAATGTCTTCTAATCCTCAGATCAATCTTAAAGGTAAGTGCTAGCATTCACCAGATGAAGGAACTGATGAATCAGGGCATTTTATCCAGAAAGCTTAGGGTTAGTTTAGGTGGAGAAGCAAACTCAAAATACCTAATAGAGACCAGCTTCTCAATTATGGCAACATACAGCACGGCTTTCCCCTTGAAAACGCCTTCTCTACTTGGGAAACACATGTGCATACGTGCACGTACACGCTCACACACGCATGCACACACATATGTACACGCACGTGCACACACGCATGCAGGCACACACCATGTCCTAGAACCACAAACAGAGACCTTAAATGGAGTTTCTGAAGTGGAGGATATTTGAGTGGGAAATGACTTAAAAATTTAATTTCAGTTGTTCCTTTGACCCTATGATGCTCCTCCTGAACTGCTCGTGAGAATTATCCACAGAGCATTTAAAATTCACCAATTCCCAGAATGCTGGGCAGACCAGACGGTTTTTTAAACTCCTTAGGTGATTCTCCCATTCAGCCAGGATTGAGAACACCATATTATTAGTGAGAATAGTGAGGGGTATTTTTTCAGATTGAATATAAAGAATTACAAAAAAAAAAAAAATCCATGACGTTCATGAATCAAAACTACTATCCACTGAGGAAGGAAAATTTAATTACTAAGCATATCTTACATGTCAAATTCCACGCTCAGCACACGGCCATCGCTTTTTTCCATAAGGGAAAACTATTTGGTAGCAATAAAATGTGCTTCTCTAACACTCTGTGACAAATTAGCCACGTGACCTGGGGCCGTTCCATAAACACTGACTCTTTGATTTCTCATCAGTGTAAGGAAATTATAAAATCAACCATTTCCATCTATCAGGAACATATGAGAGATGATTAAGGAAAGGGAAAGGACAGCATTTCGCAGGCACAAAGCACTCTACAAGAAAAGTATTAACAACTAGAATTATGATCACTGTCGTACTAGACCGCTCGCTACATTACTTAGCGCTATTCTAGCTTCAACATGCTACTCGACTTTGCAAACAAGCAGCATTAAAAAAAAACTAGAGAAGGAAGACTGTTATTAATAAGAAAAGTGACCTTACAGTATTCATACTTTTAAATGAAGCTAGTAAATATACTTGCTTTTTCTTCTATAATAAATGGAATTGGTTGAAACACCTTATATCTGCACACATCTCAAAATCTACTGATGAAAGATGAAAGAATTGAGCTCCTGGTGAAAAAATGAAGAAAAAAAAGGTAATCAGGAAGGCAGAAATATGCACACACAAAAAGAAAATCAGGAAAGGAATTGACGTTCGTTGACTTCTAACAGGCAGTAATGTCCTGGGCACCTAACATTTCATCATCTGACAAATGTAATGCTCCAAGTTTCCTCCTTTTTCTTCTGAAAGATTTGAAGACCTTGGGTCCATTAGTGAGCTTCCAACGCTGTTCTGCTTGATGCCAGGAGCCCGCATGATAGCTAGCAATGAAATTCCATGAACTGAAAACTCTTTACTCCTCAGAGCCCAGCCTACTGTGGTCTGGGAACAACATGGTCGATGAAGGAAGGACTGTCTGGGAGACCACAAATCCCCCATGAGACCATGCCTCTTCTTTTGCTCCCTCCAGTGACTGTGCGTGGCTCAGGTGCATTCGGGCCCTGACACATTATGCCCCAGGACTCCATGGACATCCCCACAGTCCTCTTGACATCAGAAACCCAAAGAAGGGATGACGATCCCGAAACGGGTACTTGGCTACATGACCTCCTTCTGCTGCAGTCACCTGGATTGCGAATCCGGTCCAGGAAACCTTGGTGGACAGCACAGATAACTCTAGTACGCTGTTTAGTAACATGTTTGGCGTCACGGACCACTTTGACCATCTCATGGAAAATACAGATGCTAACCAGAAAAAAAAGAACATTTCTGCACATATTGAAAATATTTTACAAGCAACATATGAGAAGTCACTGACCTCCTAAAGCACACCCGTTGCAGATAATGCTGGCTGACCGTCCACATTCTCTCTTCTCCATTTCAAAGAGCACAGATTGAACTTGGGGTAGGACCTGCTCAGCTAAAAGATAACACTTCCGTGCTGCTCTTACAACAGAAGCTGGACAGTGAAATGGAAGCAGAGGCCATTGAGTGACGCTCTGGGAAAGTTCCATGAAAGAGCTAGACTCTTGTATCTGCCTTTTCCTTCCTTCTCTCCTTGCTGGGAAAGCCATCTCAGATATGGGGATATTAGCATGGCTCTAAAGAATCCTTAGGAAAGAGAGTCACAGGCTGAGGGAAGGTGTGAGGTCATCTGAAGACCCATGTGTTTAGAGCTACATGGGTGAAGAAGACAGTCGGCAAAGGGTGACGGTGGGACCTGGGGTTCATGACCACAGAGGGCTTTGTAGGCCACAACAAGGGCTTTGGGTTACTTGCAGAATGAGACACGAAGCCAATGCAGGGTCCCAAGCAGCGATGTAACGTATCTAATGCTTTAAAGAATCACTCTGTTTCTGGCGTAGTTAATAAATCATAAAATGGTAAGAGAGAGCTCCATTTTGAGATAATTAGTATAATCCATGTGTAGCTGAATTAATGTATATAAAATTTCAAACATTAAAATGAATTACCCTACATACACACACACACTTAAGAACAGACCTATTTGGAGATAGAAGGACCCTTAGAAATCGAAGTCAAATCCCAGGTCCCCTTGCCCCCTCATTTACAGGTGAGGGCTGCTGGAGTAAGAGACTGAGCAGACGAGTCTAGAACTGGAACTCGGGTCACAGACTATTGGCCTAAGGAGAATGGTATGAGTCTCTTCCCAAGACACAGTCAAGGTACTGAAACAGTGCTTCTAAATGTTCAGACTTGAACTCTCTAAGGCAGGAAATGCACCTCAATACACCATCCAGCCCACTATTCCCTAAAGTCGCATACTCAGGTGACTAGATCAATAGATGGGCGAGTGACGGGGGGGGGGCAGAGAGGGAGGGAGAGATACAGGTGGATGGGGAGATGAGACAGATGGGGCGATGAGAGAGATTAGATGACTTGTCCCAGGTATCTATATCTGAATAGCTAACTTCCATGATACCAAAACCTTTCCTCTTAATGGAAACAATTACCTTCCTCTAACCCATAACCTTAAAGTTCAACCCCATCTCCTGCACCTATAACATCCCCACATGAAGTTCTTCAACCTCTGCTGGACGATCTTCATGAACAAGAGTTCACTGATGCACTGGCCTAGAAGTCCATTTTTAGACCAGTCTAGACGATCAAAAATACCTCTACTATTGAGCCACTTTCACCCCCCATAACTTTCATGCCATCCTCTTACTTCCACGCTCCAAGGATACAACTGGCCCCCACTCCCAGTGACATCCCTTCAGACGTTAGAAGACAGCAAGCCCTTCCCAAGCCTTCTCTGTCACAGAGTCGTTATGTTCAATTTTCACAAACACCCTCCACGTGACTTTATTTTGAAGCTTTTCTACATGCTAGTTACTCTTACCCCGGGTCACGGGCTTTCAAGTGACATTGGCCATATGTTTCTTAGAATGTAATGTGACAACTATACAGTGAGGGGGAACTATTCATTTAGCTCAAAAAACATTTAGAGTTCTACCTCTGCCAAGTTCCCTCTGGGAACTACATGACATACTCAGTAATCTGAGGAGAGTGTCGTAAAAGGACCATCTCACAGGTAAATGCAAGGTTAGTGCGTCTGATAAGGAGCACAGTGCCTGACGGCCAGCAACAGCAGGAAGACATGACTGTCGGTAGGCCTGAGGGACCCTGGAGAAGGCGGCTGTGTGAGGGCGCAGCCTCACGGGAGCAGAGACAGCCCGCAGAAGTGAGGGAATTATCCTTCCTGTTACCTGCACGTAACTGGACAGTAGGTAGCAAGATGATGCAGAATATATGGGCCACACTCCTTGGGCACAGAGGAGAGTAAGGGTGAGTCAGCTGGTGGGGGGGACAGAAGCTATATGATACTCCTTCATCGTAAGGCTCTGACTCTTGATTTCAGCTCGGGTATAATCTCAGGGTTGTGAGATCGAGCCCCACCTCGGGCTCCACGCTCAGCACTGAGTCTGCTTGGGATTCTCTCCCACTCTCTCCTCCCTGCTTGCTCTCTCTCTCTCTCAAAAAAAAAGTCGTTTTAGATGTTTATCAAAGAAAAACAACACAAAATATGTCTCAACTCTACTGCATATAACTTCGTCTATTTTAAAATCTTGCAAGACTTCAACATCGAACAAGGGACATCAACCACTACTGCAAAAAAATGCCATATGATATAAATTTTATCTGTTTTAATAAGGAAAAGGATGGATATTAAGAATATAATATTTAAAGTCTGCTTCCGAAAAGATCAGAAACTCTCTCCCAATTCAACAAAACTGCGTTGTTTAACAAGACTCCTCATACTAATTTAATCTCCTATGTAAAAACAATTGGATTAACACATAAAAATCCACAAAAATAATCTCTTTGACTTTAGCAAAGCTTTTGGCTGAGCTGTTCATAGAAAAAAAATCAAAACACTGAAAATGTGGTAAAAGAACAACTTTGTGTACAATGTCTGCATTCCTAGCTGCGTTTGTGTTACCCTCTACTTTGCAATATTTTCTTTCTCAGTGAATGAGGGTGCTCACAGTTCATAAGCAGGAAATAGATAAGAATACAAGAAGTTGGGAGCGCGTGGGGGGCTCAGTCAGTTAAATGTCTGCCTTCGGCTCAGGTCACAATCTCAGGGTCCTAGGACTGAGCCCTGCGGGGAGCCTGCTTCTCCCTTTCCTGCTCCCCCTACTTGTGCTCTCTCTCTCTCTCTCTCTCTCTCTCTCCCTGTCAAATAAATAAATAAAATCTTTTTAAAAATTAGAAAAAAATGGGGCACCCGGGTGGCTCAGTGGGTTAAGCCTCTGTCTTCGGCTCAGGTCATGATCTCAGGGTCCTGGGATCGAGCCCCGCATCGGGCTCTCTGCTCAGCAGGGACCCTGCTTCCCCCCTCTCTCTGCCTGCCTCTCTGCCTCCTTGTGATCTCTCTCTCTGTGTCAAATAAATAAATAAAATCTTTTAAAAATTTAGAAAAAAGAATACAAAAAGGTATAACAGATTATAATTGTCTCATTAGAATCACCAAAAAGCGCCACGATGGCATGAAAGAGGCAAGGTTACTAATGGCTAGTTACAACACTAGGTTTAACCAAGGACGTGGAGTCTCAGATGGCGCCCATTGCAAAGAATAAATAAGATTATACACTTTAGAGCTAAAAACAGTGATTTGCACAAATGAATAGCTTTAAAAAAAAAAACATCGTTGTTACAAGGATGCTGGTGATGACAACGATGTTTGGGGACCAAGTGTCCTATAATTAGGGTACAGAAACAGAAAAACAGGTGGGGCACGTTCGAGGTCTTGACCGTCAGTTGAGCGCACCGTTCTGGAGTCAGTCATCAAGGGGCAGCGCGCACAGGTTCCAAGCAGGGGTGAGGCGTAGGCGCACGGCGCTTCCAGGACACGGAGGGTCGGGGCCCAGCGGGACAGCTGGAGGAAAACAGCCGGCAGCAGCCCGCACACAACACAGCCTGGCCGCCGCGGGGGCCGCCGCGGAGACCAGCAGAGACTCTATGCAACACTTTGTGTGTGCGGGACGTCTGGGTCCTGCGGTTTCAGCCTGGGGGATTCACAGAAACGAGTCTGCTTATTGCCACTCACAGAAATTAAAGCGAGGAAGTGATTTCGTTTGGGGCCCGTATCTTTATCTTCCCTTGCACCTCGCCTTCATCCAAAAGGGTTCTGGCACCCACCAGCCCACGTAGAAGAACGCCAGGCACGCGGGAATGAATAAATCCTGGGTCGGTCCCCAGGGTACCCGGAAATAATCAGTGAGTCCGCAGCCCTCTCTTTAAAACAGGGCGATTGTTGATCCCTCTGCACCTGTCTTTTATCAACACCCCCACCCCCCACCCCCCGCTTGGAGGGGAGCATCTGCTTCCGAGCGATCTCTGAAAAAGAATGCAAACCAATATATCTTCACCAGGCTTCCAGATCACCTGCTATATACCTGTTCAGAGGCTAGGAGGCTTCAGAGCTAATAAAAGCCCTAACTGGCTCCCTTGCCAACTCAGTTTCTAAGCCTCCTGTAAAGAAGAGGCTCCTGAAATTACTAATTAGCAGCAAGCACTGGGAACATGGTTAAAAGCTGAGACACCCAAGAGGAGAGACGGAACAGCAAGGTCTGCTGGAAAAAGAGCTAGACTGGGACACAGGTACTATTTCGAGCTTGCTAATTAACTTCCTGTGTGACCTTGGGCAAGTCTCCTGACCCTTCCCTGCATGTGGTGCCCCCACCGTCAGAACGAGGGACGAGGGACGAGGTGTTTACCAACTCCCTGCCTCCCCCTGAGTATTGCCAAGATTAACAAGACTCAATTTATACAGCGCCTGCTCCAAACCCAGCTTACCTGTTTACATGTCTGCACACTCAAGATGCATTTCCTAGTGTGTGGTTTGCACAACGGTACCCGTATCTCTGACTTTGTACAAAATGCTCTTGCTCGCACATGGCTAGTTTACCCATTAAGTCTTTCTTCCCCCACCAACTGTGATTTCTCTGCTCTGCTTAATTAGCTAAACCACCGTGAATGAATGCTTCATTCTCAGGCTCTTTCCTTCCTTATTAAACATGCTAAAATAAATGGTTTCCCTACAAGTTTTTTTTACGACAGTTTAAATGTGGAAAAAAACATTAAGAATGGAATAAAAGTTGTTTGAAATAAAACGCTCTTTTCCCCATTGCTCAATATCTTATGTATCTGAAACTTACACTTGACTTTAATTGGCAAATGGCTGCTGCAATTCTTGCGGATTAGACAGAATCCTAGCTTCCTGCTCACCACAGTTCCTTTCTGGTCTCTTTTTATTTTTAATACCCTATGCTACAAAGATTTGTATAGCAGAAAGGAACGGCTTTTTCCCCAGGTTTTCTCAACAAGGGAATAAAAATGTCACCCAAAGGCAAGAATGAGTAACTGACGAAAGACAGTCTGCAATTGAAATCATCAAAAGCTAATTGTTTGTAATGAAAAGCACATTCCAATAGGAAGGAAGGAAGGGAGGAAGGAAGGAAGGGAAAGGAAGGAGGGAGGAAGAAGGAATGGAAGAAGGAAGAAAGAAATGGGGGGAGAGGGAGGGTGGTAGAGGGAGAGAGAAAGAACCAAGGTTTATTTGATTAGAACACGCATTCAGACCCTATGGTTTCTCCCAGGAGCAAACGCCAGCACGGTTCAGATGTTAAAAACTTCAGCAGTGGGCATAAACTTCCCTTTGCCTAGAGGGCACCTGCATGAGATCTCAACACCCTTACTGTCCAGTGAAAGAAACTGAGAGCCACCGGCCAGAACTCGGCTGAGCGGCAGTGTGTTTGCGAACCGCCCAGCGGCCTCTGTCCGCTGTGACTGAAGCTGTTAGAACCACCTGCGAGCCTCTTAGCGCTGTCCTTTGTTCAGGGCCACTGTGGCATCGGCCATGCACAAAGGCTCCCCGCTGAACCAGGAAATTGGGTCCCCAGGATGGATTCTGACCAGGAGCTAAAAGACAGATCAGGTCAATTAAATGATCCCCCTTTTATCAGAAGATTAGATTACCATAGAAAGTGAATGTTGCAAAGATGACTATTTAATGAGACCCCGCGTTTGTGAAATGTCATTCATTTTCTGTGCATGTGTCTGCGGTCCCACACCCACACACTTCTCCCCGTGGTTCACTGGTGTGAACACCTATCACGAGCTGAGCCGGGGAAGGGGCAGGGGGACATCTTAGAATGTTCAGCTGTAGACACTTTTCAAGCACTTCGAGACAATTTGCTCACAAGCCTCTCACATAGCAGTGTAAATTAGGATTAAAACTAAAGGAAAAGATAGTCACAGCTTTAGCTTTGCCATCAGAGCTCAGATAACACTGAAGCAGAAAGTATAATAAGGTTTCTTTTGTCTCAAATTCCTGCTGATTTCTTGTTCACACCTAAAGGAAGTTAGGATTTGTTTATGCTGATGGAATAGAAGGAGCTCCCACAGCATATTGGCACATTAGCTCAGCTCTTCCCTCGTCACACATGTCCTCGAACTCATAGATTCCTGAGGAAAGAAGCATGTGCACCGGGGTGTCCCCCTATAAAGACAAAAAGGACATAGAGTGAAGCTGAAGACAATTAGGACACACCAGATAAAATAAAGCATAGCGTTATCATATCATTCTTTTCTCTAGAGTAACTTTTTAACTTTGACTTTCTTTCTGGCTATAATACCCATGCTAATATTCTTTATAAAAATAGGTATAATTTGGGAATGGACTTGAAGTTCTGTCAAAGTGAAAAGGTCAGCAAATCCTCTTCCCAGTAAAACAAATATTAAACTGGACAAAAATATGAAAACCAACCATTTTAAGATCTCTGAATACTGACCAAGAACAACACATGGCGAAGGGTTTACTCATGAAAAATGATTGAATTTGGGGTTACAGCCATGGGAGCCTATTTTTCCTACCTGAGGCTGCTTTCATCCCACCTAACAACTCAGTGGAGCCCAGGAAATCTCAGAAGGAAAAAGTTCACCTAAGCATTATATGTGTTCCTCAGGCTATGCACACAGAGGGAAGAAACTTTATTGGCACACAAAGAGTTTGAACACAAACTTGAAGAAATTACCAGCTGAAAAATAATCTATGGAGACTCAGGAGGGACTCCTGGTAAGCTAGACCAAAAATAAAAATCGGAATCAAAAACAAAAGAAGCAAAGGTTTCATCAGCTCCCTATCATAGGGGAGACAGATATGGGAGATGGAGTGGAGGCAAGTTACTATAAATCAAACGAAACCAAAAAAGAAAAGCAACAACAACAATAACCCCTGGGGAACAAATTTAGAGTTGCAACAATTTATCATCTAAAATATGAAGTTTTCAATAAAAAATCACAAGACTTGCAAAAACAGGGAAGCATGACCCATATTCGGGAGGAGAGGGGGAAGGAGCCAATAGAAACTGTGAGTGGGCCCAGGTGTTGAATTTAGCAGACAAAAACTCAAAGTGGCTAAAAATACCCAAAGAATGATGGAAACTGTGTTTGAAGATTAAATAAAAATATGACAAAAATGGTTCCATAAATGGGGAATCTCAATAAAGATAGGGGAACAATAAAAAATAACCAATGGAAAGTCTGAAATCATTAAATACAATAACTGAAATAGAAACTTTACTGGTGACTCAGTAAGTGGACACAAGTTGGTAAAAGAAAGAATCCGTGAAGTGAAGAAGGATCAATAGAAAGAATCCAATCTGAACAATAGACTAAAAGTAAAAGTTTGAAGAAAATGAAGAAAGATGCCTGTAGGGCAACATCAAGCCAACCAGCACGTGTAACAGAGTTCCAGTAGGAGTCAACCTTGAGAAAAAAGAAGAAAAATAATGAAACAGGGCTGGAATCTTCCTATATTTGGTGGAAAACACTAATAGGCAGATCCGAGAGGTTCGTTGAATTCCATGGAGTAAAACACAAAGACATCCACATTTAGACACATCACTAGCCATGGAGAGCCAAAACAAAAAGAAAAATCTCAAAAGCATACAGGGAAAACTGCTTCATCACATCCACAGAAGTACTGATACGATGAATGATTGCTCGACCGAGACAAGGGAGGGCAGAACATGTGGGGGGACATCTTCAAAGTGCTTACAGACAAATATTAAACAATAATTCTATATTGCGTGAAACTATCCTTCAAAAATGAAAGTGTAATAAAGACACTCCCAATTAAAGACTGAGAATATATGACAGCAGATATGCCTTGGCAGACATTAAAGGCAGGCTTCTAGGCTGAAAAGAAATGACATAAGATGGTAACTTGAATCCACTGAAAAAAGTTAAAAGAATTAGAAATGATAAATAAGAGGTTTCATATAAAAGCCTCTATAGATACATATCTTCTCTTAACTTCTTTTAAAGACATAAGATTGCACATATTGTGTGGCGCACTGGGTGTGTTGCATGAGCAATGAATCTTGGAACACTGAAAAAATAAAATTAAATTAAAAGAAAAATACCTAAGTTTGGTCAAATAATTATAACAGTGTAGTATTACTTATATAATGTATGCAGCTAAAATATATATGACAATAATAGCACAAAGAAGGGACAGAGAATGCAGCTACATTAAAGCAGAATTCTATATTTAAGATGCCGTTAATCTGAACTGTCCTACTATATGATATATATTGTATTCCTAAAGCAATCATCAGAAATATAACTTTAAAAATAGCAAAGAAATGGATCAAAATGGTAAACTAAAAAATATGTGCTTAACACAAAATAAGATAGCAGCAAATGAGGATCAGAGGCCAAAAAAGAAAAAAAAATACTGAAAACAAATAGCAAATGGCAGATATAAATATACCTCTATCAATAGTTACATAAAATGTGAATGGACTAAACACTTCAACCAAAAGGCAGAGATTGGCAGACTGGTTTAAAAAACGAAATGCATCTATAAGCTAACTATAAAAGGCAAATGTTAGTTTCAAAGACACAAAGAGGTTGAAAGTAAAAAGATGGAAAAATATAGGCTCCATGTAAACCTTAATCATAAGAGATAATATCAGATGGAATTTAAGACAAGAAATATCACTAGAGAAAAAAGGAAAGTTCTTAATGATAGAGTCTGTACATTAAAAGATATAAAAATTATCAATGTATATGCACCTAACAATACAACACCAAAATACACTAAATCAAAATTGGCAGAATTGAATGAAGAATTAAACAATTCAATAGTTATAGTTGGAGTTTATACCTCCTCCTAAAAAACTGAAAGAAAAACTATACAGAAAATCAGCAAGGAAACAGAGGGTGACTTACACTATCAACCAACTCGATTAAACTGAAATTTATAAAACACTCTCCCCAAGAACAACAGAATACAAATACTTTGCAAGAGCACATGGAATATTCTCCAGGACAGATCGTATGCTAATTTACTTAAAAGTTTCAATAAATTTAAAAGAACAAGATCATTCAATTTGTGTTCCCAGACCACAGCAAAGTTAAATTAGAAATCTACCAAAGAAAGAAATTTGGGGCATCCCAAATGCTTAGAAATTAATCAACATGCATTTAAAAAGAAATTAAAAAGGAAACTCAAAAAGATGTTCAATTGATAAAAGCAAAAAGACAACATATCAAAATTTATGAGAATTTTAAGGCAGTGATTAAAGGGAGATTCATGTCTTTAAATATCTATTTAGAAAATAAGGTCTCAAATCAATATTCTAAACTTCAACCTTGAGAAACGAGCAAAAGAAGAGAAAACTAAACCCAAATCAAGCAAAAGATAAATTAAAAATATCAAAGTGAAAATTTATGCAGTAAAAAAGAAGAAAACAATAAAAAAAAATTCAAAAAAATTGGCTTTTAGGAAAGATTAAAATATATAAATCTTTAGCTAGACTAACCATTTAGAAGACACACAATTTTAAAAAATAAAGGTGAAATGAATTGAGGAGAAAATAGCTGCAAATCATATATCTGATAAAAGATTTGTACCCAGGGACACCTAGGTGGCTCAGTCGGTTAAGCGTCTGCCTTTGGCTCAGGTCATGGTCCTGAGGTCCTGGGATCGAGCCCCACATCGGGCTCCCTGCTCTGCAGGGAGTCTGTTTCTCCCTCTCCCTCTGCCCCTTCCCAGGCTCATGCTCTTGTTCTCTCTCGCTCTCCCTGAAATAAAAAATAAAATCTTTTAAAAATATATTTGTACCCAGAATATATAAAGAACACTTTAAGTCAATAATAAGACAACTCAATTTAAAAAAAGGCAAAATATTTGGGCGAACATTTCAGCAAAGACAATAAAAGACTGGTAAGCAAGTACATAAAAAGAGGATCAACATCATTAGTCATTAGGGAAACACACTAAAACCATAGTGAAGATGTACCAATGACCAACAAATATTCACATCAAAAATGCTCAACATCACTAATCATGAGGGAAACGCAAATCAAAAGCACCATGAGTTATTATCTTATACCTGTCAGAACAACTAGAATCAACAAGACAATGAACAAGTATTGACAAGAATGTAGAGAAAAAGGAACACTCTTGCAGTGTTGGTGGGCAGTAAACTGGGGCAGCCACTGTGGAAGACAGTACTGGATCCTCAAAAAATTAAACGTAGAACCTCTGTGTGATACAGCAATTGCTCTACTGGATATTTATGCAAAGAAAATGAAAACACTAATCCAAAAATATATATGCACCCCTGTGTTTACTGCAGCATTATTTACAATAGACAAATTGTGGAAGCAGCCCAAGAGTCCATTGATAGATGAATGGATAAAGAAGACGTGATAGATACATATGCAGATATAAATATATAGATATATATCCCAAATGCTTAGAAATCTATATCGGAAATGCTTAGAAATATATATATATGTATAAAAATAGATAATGGAATATTACTCAGCCATAAAAAGAATGAGATCTTGCCATTTGCAACAACGTGGATGGAGTGAAAGTATAAAACGCTCAGTGAAGTAAGTCAGAGAAAGAAAATACCATATGCTTTCACTCAAATGTGGAATTTAAGAGACAAAACAAACCAACAAAGAAAAAAAAGACAAACAGAAAACAGCTCTTAAATACAGAGAACAGGGGCTCCTCGGTGGCTCAGTGGGTTAAGCCTCTGCCTTCAGCTCAGGTCATGGTCTCAGGGTCCTGGGATCGAGTCACGCATTGGGCTCTCTGCTCAGTGAGGAGCCTGCTTCCCTCTCTCTCTGCCTGCCTCTCTGCCTGCTTGTGATCTCTCTGTCAAATAAATAAATAAAATATTTTAAAAAAATATACAGAGAACAAACTGGCAGTTGCCAGAGGGGAGGAGAGAAGGGTCTGGAGGAATAAAGGAGACTAAGAGTACCCTTATCATCATGAGCACTGAGAAATGTACATAAATGCTGAATCATTATATTGTAGACCTGAAACTAATATAACACTGTATATTAATTATACTTCCAATAAAAAAAAAGCTACTCATGAAAATTGAGTATATTAAACCAGGCTTATTTTATTTTCAAAAGGCTAAAGTTTCATTTCTTGAGAATCTGTTAAATAGCCTTTCAGAGGATTAACAGATTTAACTGTAGTTAAATCCAAACACAGTGTAAATTTTTACTGTCTATAAAATTGTGAATGACAGTAAGTGGAGAAAATAAGTGAACAAATATATAATAAATACATAAATAAATAAGATTTAAATAATTGTTCTATCTTCTTCCAAAGAAGCAAAAGACCACAAAAAGAAGCGCAGGTACACACACACACACACACACACACACACACACACAGGGTAAGTACCACAACACACTCACCAGAATGGCTTTAATCATAATTATTGGGAGCACAAAATGGTATAGCAACTTTGAAAAAGAGTTCACCAATTTCTTAACAAAATAAACATAAATTTATCATAACACAGCAACTCGCTCCTAGGTACTTACCCACGAGACACGAAAACACAGGTCCACAAAATGACATGTGTGCAAATATCCACAGTAGCGTGACCATACAGCCAAAAACTGGAATCCAACCAAACACCCAGCAGTTCGTGAATAATGAACACGATGCAGCCCGTCAATGAAAACTACTCAACAACAAAGAGTAATGAACAATTGACATGACGAGCCTAAAGGAAGCTAGACAAAGCACTACATATTGTGCGATTCCATGTGTATGGTATTTTTTTTTGAGAAGCGAGTCTCTAGAGGCAGAGGGTGAAGGGTTGCCTAGACCGCGAGCGGGGTTACTGGTGGGACAAGAGACACCTTCGCTGCGCCACAGAAACGTTCCAAAACCGGGTGGTGATGATGGTGGTTGCACATCTCTATAAATTCACAAAAAAAATCATTGAATTGTACACGTATTGTGTAAGTACGATCGTGCATGTAGGTTACACCTTGAAACTGCTTAAAAAATTAACGTAAGTCATCGTTACCAAAAAATCCACTCACGTATGGATCTCACACTACTACACTTAAGTACATAGCATTGAACCAGGAACCAGAAGTCTATTTATTGTGCGTGTGTGTGCCAGTCCTTGTGCTTAATAAATTATTAAATTTCCATCGTGGAGCACACGGGCAAGTGCTCCACGATGGAAATCGCACCCAGGGGTAGACAACATCCTCCTTGGCTCCCTGAGTTGGTATCAGGCAGTCGTCGTAAAATTACTCTCGCCTGGTTCTTCCCATCGCCTCAGTGCCATGGAATGATCTCTACAGAAGGGAAATATTGTTTTAAAACCAAGGCCTAACAAATATGAAACATCTTTTGTCAAGGAATTACCCCACCCCAGGTTTCCAAAACGGATACTTTCTCATTGTAAAAATTTTATTTAAAAATATTAAAATATAATGAATAAAAATTAGACGCTCGATCCCACCACACAAAGACAAGCTCTCATAAACGCACTGCTGTATTTTTCTAGACCGGGGGCCCCTGTGAATAGAGTTTTTTTTTTTTTTTTTAAGATTTATGCGTTTGTTTTAGAGAGAGAGAGCAGGGGGAGGGGCAGAGGGAGAGAGGGAGTCACAAGCGGACCTCGCGCTGAGCGTCGAGCCCGACGAAGCTTCCATCCCGCTCGTGACCTGAGCCAAAATCAAGAGTCGATGCTCGACCGACAAAGCCACCCAGACGCCCCTCGTCTGTCGTTTTCAGCATTTCAAAATAGCCTTTCCCAACCAAAAACTCATTACAAACATCATTTTACCTTCTGGATAACAAGCAAATACAATGGTCAGATTTGGTGAGATGGGTCGCGTCTCGTCTTCGCCATCAGAGACAGCACAGCGGCAAGTGCTTTGTTCCTGGAGCGTTTTGCCGGATGGAAGCACTAATGACACTGACCGCACGCGCTCTGTGCCGCACGCCCTGCTTCCCACTCCCCGTCTTCCTTCATCTCCACAGTAGCCTTACTGGGGAAAAATCGCTATCACTGATGGTCCCCCAATATGGAAACAGAAACTGAGCCCCGACTGTGTGTGGTCCCCACGCCACGTGCTGTGCGTGCTCTCACCTGCCCCATGAGACGATCCCCATGACTGCTGTGCCCATTTCATGGAGGAGGAAACTGAGGCAGGGGCTCAGTAAGGGACTGTCCGGGGTTGCACACTCGCCGTTGCTGGCGCTGCGATTTGAACTCAGACAGGCGTTGGAGACTGGCTCCTAGCGAGCCCTGGGCTGAGACAGCTAGTGAACGGGAGGAATTTAGATTATTCCCTCGGGGTATGTTCCCAGAAGTCAAATTACCGCTCTTGAAACACACCACTAAACAGCTTTACAACATTAACCAAGTTCCACTCTAATTAGGAAAGTGTGAAAGTGCCCATTTATGCAAGGGGTTTCTGTTTGTGTGTCTTCACCCCACGGACATGAAAGAGGCACGTTCATAAAAGGTGAGCAGAATGAGGGTCTGCACTGCAGACCTCGGCTGATGTTTTAATTTAAATGTGGCACACATGGTCCCCATCCCTCCTGTGCAGGCACTGTCACGGGCCGCGGCCCCTCCCCCTGGGGGCTCCTAGTGGCCTGGAGACCCGAGGACAAGAGCCCAAGCGGCTTTCTGTGGGGGTGGGAAATAGAAAGAGGAACCAAGAGAAAGGGAAGGGAATGAAGAGACAGAAGAGAGCACAAGGAGTCCCGGCAACAGGAGGAAAAATAAGAGAATCTGAAGACTCAGGATCTGAAGGAGATGCCGTGAACGGTGTCCAGGAGCGGGCTTGGCCCCGAGGGCCCGCGCTGTGGGGACAGGGAGGGGCTGGAGCACGGGAAGTGGCTGAGCTGGGGACAGTGTCCTCGGGGTAGCTCCCCAGGTAGGACCAAATGTGTCTCTAGTCAGAATGCACGGCCCTAAGTTCCCTAAGTTCACCCCCAGCTCTCGGATGGGGCTCGCGGGCCTTTGGAAAATGGTGGTATTGTGTTCACAGGAAGGAAAAGGGGGAGGGTTATAAACTCACTATAGAGTTTAGGGCTATCGGACAGAACTCACAAAAAACACTAGTGATTTCGGGGTACGTGAATCTAAAATGGATCCAGTTTCTCCTAAAATTCATATGCATTCTAAGAAACAAACAAAAAATGTCTTGGGTAAAACACATTTTGGTTTTATTGTGAATTTCAAGAAAGAAAATGTGTCCATCACAGCAGCTTCTGGGTGGAAACACAAGAACGTCCAGTTAGGGACGGATCCAGGGCGGAACCCCACTCTTCCCAAAGCTCAGGGCCTCCATCCTCGAATTTAATTTGTTGAAACACAAGCTTCCGGCTCAAGAATGAGCCACCCTGAAGCCGGGCTCCCTCGCTGGGAAACAGCGTGGCCCTGGTCGGCCCTGGTCGGCGGTGGGCGTGAGCCCAGCGAGCGTCTGCCCACCCGCCGACAATAGACCCGCGGGCCAGCGCCCAAAAAACGTAACGCATCATTGGAAGAAAACGGATTACAGCTCCGTGGTCGGGGCGCGTGGCTTGTTCTAGGTGCCACGGAGAGGTTTGTTCACAACGACACCGAGGGTCACAGCACACACGGCGGACGAGAGGGACCCCGTGTGTGCCAGTCGACACTATTTCCACTCCCGCTCTATAATCAATCCGCAAAACGGGGCTTCCTCTGAAAGGACCCATGTGGAGACCCTCTGGGAACGTAGCGAGGATGCAGGCGCGGCCGGCCGTGGTCAGCGCGGGTGTCTGCACCTTGTTCACCGCGCCCTTTATCACGCCGGTCATAGCTCCGCTCACCTGGGCAGTGTTGGCTGTCTGCCCATCCTATTGTTGCTTTTTTGCTCTGCTAATCTCATATTGCTTTATCCTCACATCTCCCCCAAAGTAGAGGCCTTTCCCCGATCCTTCAGGCCTGTGCCTGAGCTTTAAGCAGTTGTGGACTTGGACCAAGTTCGCCCAGCTCGTAAGTGATGGAGCTGGGGTTTAGATTTGAGATTGCACCTGTCTGACCCCGGCGCTTTTATCTGTAACCCTTCGGAGATACTCCCACTGTGTCCAGGCTGGTATGTTTACTCGGTGCCCCTAATGCAGAGAAGCTCCCGGTCAGAGGTCTACACCCGTGTCTTTAGTCCTTTCCCGGATGTGAGGCCCAGAAGAGGGGCTCATCCATCCATTCAGTATTCCAAATTCCTGCTGGTACCTGTCCTAGAAGAAGCAGGTATACTCATTAATAAGACAGGAGTGGGAAACTATCCTCTAGTCTCTACTTGGGGAGAGCCTGACGGCAGCCACAGTAAAGGGGTCCTCAGTCGTCTTAGAAGTGAAAAGCTCCGGGGTGCGTGGGCGGCTCAGTTGGTTGAGCATCGGACTCTTGGTTTCGGCTCGGGTCATGATCTCAGGGCTGTGGGATCAAGCCCTGCATTGGGCTCTGAGCTCAGAGGGGGGTCTACCTAAGATCCCTCCCTCTGTCCCTGCCCCTAGCTCGCTCTCTCTCTCTGACATATAAATGAATCTTTAAAAAAAAAAAAAAAGTGAAGAGCTCTATGGGCAAAAATGAGAGCAGGGTAACAGGGCACTCAAATGAAGGCGGGAATGGAAGAGAAGAATGAATGATTTCTGCTTCCTGGAGAATGTGCGGCCCATACAGGAGCTTCCTTTCAGCATCACTGTAGACAGGGACGCTTTTGTGGTCACGTGATGTTTCCACTCTTCCCAAGAGAGCAGAGCCCAAGACTCCAACCTACATCACCTCCAACAATTTCCTCTGCATTTTCTATTCTGCTCTTCCTCACACTTTGCCTTAATTTTGTTATATACCAATTTATTTTTTTTTTTACATCTTCTTACCAGCACTAACTTCCCCTTCTCATACGTCCAACATTTTCTTTGAGAGAAAAAGCCTTTTCTCCTAGAGTCTCTCTAAAGCTCCTTTTATCCAAAAGAATCTTCCTCTTCTTTCTAGAATGCCTGAGGTGGCTTAGATCCCAACAAAAATTACTAAACCAACAATGGATCTAACTTCAGACCCTCTGCCTGGACGGTCACCCTCAGAGGCTGACGATGGTGTCAGTAATATTCCTGGTAAAAGTGTATCAAAACTAGAGTCACGACCTGCAATCTGCCCATGATTTTTGCTTCTAAATTCCATCGCATGGCCATTCCGGGAGAGAACAGCTTTTCGAATTCCTCTGGGAAGATAACACCTCCTGTCGCTGGACAAGAAATGACCCAGGAGATGAACACCCGCCAAAGAGGCTATAGAAAATGAGCGAAGTCGTTTCAAAATAAGAAACTCAGACACAAATGCTTTAAAAGTACCAAGAAATAGAAGCAGCAGTGCACAAGTTATGTTTCCCACTCCTGATTCAGCAACAGCATTGAGTGCCTGCTCGACGCCATGAGCTCTGCCAGCCGTCCCAAGTTACCTTAGTCACGAAGACGCAAAGCTCACGAAGCAGCTCTGACCGGCCCCACGGGGTCACCTCCTCCCCGAACCGCACCCGTCCTCCCAGGGCACCTCTCCTCCGTGGGCCCCCACCCCGCACGCCCGGTCTTCCCGTCGCGTGGCCGGCCGCGGAGCCCACCCACTCGCCCACGCCGGGAGCAGACAGAAACTCCCACTCGGAAACGTGCAGCGGTGGGACTGGGCAACAGGGCTGGGAATTTCTGTGTACAGACAGCAGTTCTTAAGGAAACAAAAAGGATCTAAAGGACAGAGGTTTTTCTACTAAGGGAAACCCTGGCAGCTTACAAATCCCATCACTTAGCCAGCTCAGCGTCCACACAGAAATGGCACAAACCCAGAGCCCAGCAAGAAAATCATTTTCTGTCCAACGTCACGGCCAGCTCTGCCAGGCCAGTGTGAAGCTCCACACTCCTGAGGGCTTTTTTCTTCTAATCAGAGAGCATCTCTCGGGGGTTGGGAGCCCTCGTGTATGATATCTTTCTCCTCTTTTTTCATAGTCATTTATTTTTCTAATGGGCTTAAATACCTTAGCCACGGCTCAGATAATAGGTGGGCTCCCGGGCGGTGAAAACTGGTTTTCAGAGGGCTGTGAGCTCCCAGGGCTCTGAATTACAGATAAACGCCAACAGCAGAGGAGTGAAGAGAGGGGCCCTGGATGGGCAGCCAGGGGTCAGGTGCAAACAACAGTGAACAAAGGGGTGGGGGGCACCCACTTCCCAAGCCCCCAGTGCAAAAATGCCAATTAAGGAAACACCTCCGCACAAGAGATCCTTCACCAAATGGAAATAAGACGTAATGACAACTCGGACCCCGCTGCTGCGGCGGCGGGGAAGGTCATCAAAAGGGCCCAGTGCACAGAAAAATGGCCACTGGCGAGGTGGCTCTCCTTTGAAACAGCTGCCAGGAATTCCGAGACTCAGAAGTCGTGAGGAGGCCGCTGTAAGTGAACAGCCGGGAGAGGACAGCCCTCCGAGCTGAAGGGCACGCGGGGCTGCTCCACGAAGAACCGAGCGGCGCAATTATCTCAAGGCCCTGGATCCTCGAGGACGGAGGAGGGCTGCACATTTGGTCATGCCAGGAGCCGCGTGCTTGATCAAGTAGTCTCCTCCAGTCGTTAGACCAGGGGGTGGCCTTAGTAGCAACTTTAGGGGGACAGAAAAATCACTTAATGACTCCCGCATTAACTCAATAAACAGTCCGAGAAGGACCTACTATGTGCTGTGCTGGATGCTAGGTGCTGGAAACCCAGTACCGAGGGGCTTGGACGGCGCTCTCCCAGAGCTCACAGCCTAGTGACGATGGAAGTGCTAGGTGATTCCATTACGTATCACTTGGGCTTCCCAAGTGGTCACTTAAAACACTAAACCCAAGTTCCCTGGCCGTGGTAACTAATCCCTTTAGACAGACATTGCACAGTGGTGTTACTATGGATTCGAATCCTCTCCCTGCTGCTTAGTGAATGGACAGCCCTTAAGAGCGGCCTCAACACTAGTGACACGTGGGGTGGACCGATCTTTGAGATGGGGGCCGTCTTGTTCACCAGCATCCCCGGCCTCCGCCCACTAGACATCAGCAGCACCTCCTCCAAAGGGACAACACAATATTAAAAATATTGTGCACAATATTAAAAATTTATTTGCTGCTATTCACTTTTCATGGTCTTCTGTAAGAAGAGTTTGAACCAAATTACTATAGCAGTCCCTAGTTCTGAAAGTTGTTTGTTTGTTTGTTTGTTTGTTTGTTTGTTTGTTTGTTTAGAGAAGCGAGGAGAGAGAGAGAGAAGGGGGGAGACAGGCACATGGGTGGAGGGGTGGGGCAGGGGGAGACATGGACATCTTTGGAGGGCCACATTCAGCTGACCACAATGTGTCAAGTAAGTGATGCTATTGCTACAGCCCATTGATGTGCTAAATATAGAAGCGTCACACAATCCTTCCCAAGTTGAATTAAATAATAAATGTTGATGATGATGATGATGGTGGTGGTGCTGATAATTGTACCTTTGGAATAGTGTAATATGAATAATGTAACACAAAGAACTTAATCTCCAAAACATCTCAGAAGGAAGGTCCAGCTTCCACTAGCAGTGAAGAGTAGATTTGTGGGACTAACCCACAGAGAACAATTATAAAACCTAGACAAGATATTTCAGAAGCAGGCGGGAACTAGAGGAGGTCTACTCTTGAAACACAGGAAAGCAATGGTGATGTTAATGAATTTGCAGCTTTTTTTTCTAAAGGGCGGCTCTCCCATCTACACGTGGCCCAGGGCAGAGCATCTGGAAAGTTAAAGTGACTCCTGGAAGAGAGAGAGCCACTGGAGAGTGAACACCAAAATGTGCACATAAATCCTGCCCAAATCATCAGTGGACCACTAGATTCACACATGCAGGAGGATGTCCCCGAGGGCCCCACAGAATACACAGCAGTAAAAGCAGAAGGAACTGAGTGTGAATCTCAGTCACCGTCAACTACAGAGGAGACACAAGTTAGCCTGAATTCAGACATGGTCACTGCCTCCTGGGACAAATTCATAATGCTTCCATGCAACATACAGTCTCCACGTTGCGTCTTCCTTAACATTCAGATTTTGCAATAAACAAAATCACTTGTTCTTGTTTGCAAAAAAAAAAAAAAAAAAACAGAAAAATGAGACCCCAAAAATCAAGACCAAACAACATTCCAACAGAAACTAAACCCAAGATGCCCAGGATGTTGAAGAGAGCAGAGAGGAGCCCCAGAGCTGCTCTTATAAATACACTGAAGGACGTCAAGGAAAATATGCTCACAAAGAACGAATGAATGTGGAAACAAAATAGAAACTCCGAAGTGAAGAACAGAATATCTGAAATAAGGTGTTAATGAGCAGGCTGGAGGCAGCAGGAAAAAGGTCAACAGGAAGAATACAATCTGAATAAAAGAGAGAAAAACAAGGCTAATATAAAATTAGTGCAGTCTTAGTAGCTGTGGGAGAATGCCAAGTAGTCTAACATATGTGTAATTGCAGGCCAAGAATGAGAAGAAAGAGAATGGGGCAGAAAATAAAGTATTTAAAGAATTTCCAAATATGTCAATAAATATCAATCACAGATCCAAGAAACTCAATGAAACCCAAGCAAGATAAACAAGAAGAAAACCACAATTAAGCCTATCATAAATCCTTCTAAACCATACACTTGCAAAAACCCGAAGTTAAAGAGAAAATCTCAAATGGACTTGGATGAAAACAACCCAACATAACACAGAGGGGTAGAAAAAAATGAGAGAGATGACAGCAGCCATCTCATCAGAAATGAAAGAAGCCAGGGAGTCAATAAAAACTATATTGTTTAGGTGTTAAAAGGAAAAAAGCAACCGAGAAATCTATACCCAGTAGAAAATATCCTTGAAAAATGAGAATTTTAAAAAGACATATCAGATAAAAAAGAAAAGTTAGATTTTTCACCAACAGACCTAAACTATAAAAATGCTAAAGGGAAGTTCGCCAAGCCTAAAGGAAATAATGCCAGATCGATGGCCAGATGGACCTACACAAAGGAATAAAGAGCTCCAACCAGAACTGGCAGATATTTCAACATATACAAAATACTGTGAATATGTTTTCTTTTCTCATAATTTATTTAGAAGGCATATTACTGCTTAAGGCAAAAATTAAAACAGTGTTTTGAGGGTAATAATGTTTGTAGTCACACTCTATTCTAACACTAACACCGAAGTTGTATTGGAGATTCCTGGCCACTGAAATAAGGCAAGAAAAAGAAGTAACCCATGGAAAGAGAGAACTCATTGTCTTTTTTCATAGCTGCTGTGATCATCTGTGTAGAAAAAGAATCTTCAGAACAACTACAAGAAGGAATAAGACCACAGATATAAAGTTGTCGTGCAAAAAGAAGTATTATTTCTCGGGGTGCCTGGGTGGCTCAGTGGGTTAAAGCCTCTGCCTTTGGCTCAGGTCATGATCTCAGGGTCCTGGGATCGAGCCCTGCATCATGCTCTCTGCTCAGCAGGGAGCCTGCTTACCCCCTCCCTTTGCCTGCCTCTCTTCCTACTTGTGATCTTTCTCCTCTCTGTCAAATAAATAAATAAAATCTTAAAAAAAAAGAAATATCATTTCTCTATTTCTATTCTAGCAACAAAAAGGGGAAAATATGAAAAAAGTTATTTATAGTAGACCTAAAATAATAAAATTCTTAAATATAAATTTGTCCAAAAAGAGCAAGTTTTCTAAATTTAAATCAAGTAATTTACTATTAAATCTAAGGAGACAGTGCTAAAGATATATATATTGTAATCCATAAAGCAAACACTAAAATAATGCAAAAAAAAGTAAAAAACACAAATTTAAATGAATTTTATATAGAATGCAAAATCTATTTGATTAACCCAAAAGATAGTAGGAAAAAAAATAGCAGGAGCACAAAAATCAGATGAAAACTTGCCTCTCAAAATAAAAAACAAGGGGCGCCTGGGTGGCTCAGTTGGTTGAGCAACTGCCTTCGGCTCAGGTCATGATCCCGGAGTCCCGGGATCGAGTCCCATATCGGGCTCCCGGCTCTGCGGGAAGTCTGCTTCTCCCTCTGACCTTCTCCCCTCTCATTCTCAGTCTCTCGCTCTCTAATAAATAAATAAAAATCTTTTAAAAATAAAAAAAATAAAAAATAAAAAACAAGGATAATAGGATGGAACAAATCAAACCATATCAATGATCACACTAGATGTAGATGTACAATACCTCAAATGGAATCAAAGGAGGATTGATTTCCCATAATTGGGGCCCCCAATTAACCCACTTTGTAAAAATGAAGTCAACGAGGAACTTCATTTGCCAAAATTATTTTGTATAGCATCAACATGGCAAAGACAGTTTTTAAACAGCATAAACACAGTAACTTGCAAATCTGAGACAAACTTTTGGAATCTGGGTTCGTCATTGGGGGTTCAATCCATTACTTACCGACAAACACAAGGTTTGCACTCTCCCACTTCACTCGCAATCCTAAATCCCGAGTGTAGGTGGGGCCAGCGCCGAGTCAGCCTCCGGAGTGTGGAGTCAGGGTAACCACAGGGACAAGGGTCCGCCCTGCACCCTCCCAGGGTCGCTGACCTCCCATTAAGTCAGAAGGGCTGTTACCCATCTTGAGGGGGAGAAAGAAGTCCTAGAAAAAGGCAGAAGCGCCCTGAAACAAGTCTACACTGGAATCGTAAAGAGTAGTCAGTTTGAAGAAGACACGTTTAGTGCTGATAATGAGCACCAGAATGTTAGAGAAGGGGGAAAGTTGGCCAGTGACTGGCTCTCTCCCTCCCTCTCTTTCTTTCTGACATTTTGAAAAGTTCAGTAGACTCATGAGGGACTGAAGAGCAGAAAACACGGCTCCATTATTTGTAAAAGGCCAAAGCCACCAACCAAGGGCCTCCAGCCAGCGAGTTCAAGAGATGGCAGAGAACCTGGGGACGTCTGTGACAGGAGGCGGTGGGGGAACCCTTGCAAGGCAAAGTTGGATTCAGGCGGAGGGGCAGGAGGATTGTGCTCAGAGAGCCTGGAGGGGCCTCTGAAGCCATTATTGCTGCAAAGAATGCAAACACTGCCTTTCCAAGCAACACTCAACAACGCCCTACTTCACTGACTCCAAGGGCAGCTGAACAAGATCAGACAGATGATGGAGTTTAAGGGTCTAAAGAGTAACCACGGGAAACATGCTTCAAGTCCCCATAACTTGAATTGGGGGGAAC
>CM052811.1:1558659-1646687 GCA_028533885.1 Nasua narica | reverse complement strand
GTAGGATTTGCCAGCCAGGTGAGAGCGTCGGTGGGAGAAGAGGGATGCTGCAGGACACATACGGACCTCAAGCCTGTCCAGGTGGGCGCCCCCCGAGTGAGCATCTCAGGAGACAGGGGAGGGGGAAGAGAGCAAGCCCGGGCCTAGCGGACTTTGCAGCCACGCTGACAGCTGCAAAATCACTGAAGTTAAGAAGGAAGAGTCTATGATTTAGGGAGCCCTCCTGAGACACTACCACACTCTTTGCACAAGGTTCCTCTGTCTCCTGGAATCCAGGAGCCCAAGAAGGCGTGCACGGAACGTGTGCACACTGGCAAGTCCCTGGCCTCAGAGTGATATTCTGAGAAGGAGGCCACTTCCCTGGTCTCATGCACTCTCTCTCATGACTCCTTGGCTGCCAAGGTAAAAAAAATAATGTGGCTCAACTGGCCCTGTGATGGCCCCGTGGGGTTCACCCTCCAATACCCACTGCCACCAAGAAAACCAGCAGTGTTGGGGGGCGTGGTCCGTGCCAAGGTTACAGAAGACTGACGTCTGCCAGCAGACCTCTCTCCCCTCCCCTACGCTGGCTTTCATGAGGCACCTGCCAGGCTGGGGAGGTACCCACGACAAGAAACACAGCCAGCAAGGAGCTGTGGCCCCAGGCCCACAGCCACCAGTAAGGTGATGAACAGAGCACATATAGATCCTTCCCTAACCGAGCATCCCGGGGAGTCCCTGGCCAAAGTCCTGATGGTAGACTCCTGGCAGAGTGTGCAGCCAAAGGCCCACAGAAACTGAGACAAACTGTGTGCTGCTTCAAGTACTGAATTTGGGGGTACTTTGTTACACAGCAGTAGATAACTGTCAGCTTACCTACCCCAGGTTCCTTGAGACAGGACGTAAATGGGATTTCGTGAAGAAAATCGAAGGATTAAAAATGACTGAACCCACATAAGAAATATACTCAGCTAATTTCTACACAATTACAACACATGACATATGGTGCTCAGCTGGGTTTCAAAATTAACATTCAATTCCATCCCCGATAGGGAATTGTTTAGAAAAGATACTCAGCTGTGATTCTAACGGTCTCTGCTCTGGTCCTCCCTGAGCTCCCTTCTCTCTGTGCTACTCTGGCTCTGCATGGCCATCACCACCCCCCCCCCAGGCTTTTCTTGCACCCCTTTCCTATATCTGGACTGACTTGTATTTCCAGAAAATAAGTCTCACTGTGTGTACTGAGTCTATGCCAATGGAATTCCCAAGGAAGGTTTGCTTCTCTTCACCGATGCTCGCAAAACGCCAGCCCCCCTTCATCTATCCCTCAGAGGATTCCTTCTTTCTCACTGCACTTGTCGCCACTGCAGTTGTCCTGGCTTATATAAATGCTTCATACTTCATACGATCAGCCTTCACCCCTCCGTGTCCTGAGCTGCCTGGAGCACTCTCGCAGGGGGTGATGGATGGACAGACCTTTTACATGCTGACTCCTCCGTGGTTGGACCAGGGTCTGCAAGTAAAAGACTTCTCTTTCTCTGTTCTGGACCTTCCCTATTTTCTAGCACTTTCTCATCTTTTTACTGTTCCCTGTACACACACACACACATACATACACACCGTCACAAACATGGACCTTTCTGCAAACTGGCTTTAACCATTCTCCACGACTCTTACAGCTCGAGAGTGGTACTTCATTTTTTTTTAAGATTTTATTTATTTATTTGACAGAGAGACACACAGCAAAAAAAGGAACACAAGCAGGGGGAGCAGGAGAGAGAGAAGCAGGCTTCCCACTGGGCAGGGAGCCCGATGCGGGGCTCAATCCCAGGACCCCAGATCGTGACCTGAGTCGAAGGCAGATGCTTAACGAATGAGCCCCCCAGGCACTCCTCGAGAGTGGTACTTCTCAACCCAAAGCTGTACTGGCTATATCAGGATCAGGTTAGAACCTCATAAGCAGCTGCTAAGACCAGACGCTTAATACTTCTTAACTTTCTCAACATGCATTTTACAGTGAGAAACATAATTCTTATTAAAGAAAACACAGTATGGTGTAGAATGGGCAAAACAAAACAAGTATCAAGGACTCTACTGCTGTATTGGAAAGTTAGTCACTGGGCCGTGTTGTTGTGAAGAATGCACAACAATTCTAATAGTCACTGTGCGTTCCTAACTCACACAGATCACTCTCTTTAACTTGTCTAGCAGGCCAGCGCAAATATCTAGATCTACAATCCAAATATGTACCAGATTTCCAGTCATTACAGATTTATACGTTTCTAATTTGAAGCAAAGAAAAATAGCCATGAGAATTTTCTGCAACTTTAAAAATTTATAATGGACATTTGCATGCTGTCTCTCCTCTGATGGATCTAGAAATAGTACCCTCTGAGGCTCATAATGTACTGAAGACCACTTACTAGAATCCTTTGTACGACTGAAGTAAACGTGGCAAGCGTCTTTCACATGTGGGGTATCGCTCGGAGGTGGTAGCATTTTCCTTCACTTGGCTCTGGAAGCATGGCTATGGGATTATGGACAGCTATCGAGACCCCCGTGTCACTGGCGAGGAAACGGAACCGCAGAGGCTGGCTAACTCACCCCGCGCACAGCTAATGAGTGGGGGGTGTGCTCTCCAGCTGGGCAAACCGGAAGGGAAGCCGACGTCCTCCACACTCTGATGCCTGTTTGATCTGCCCCATCCGACTGAGTCTTTTATTTCTATTATTCATTTGAGAGAGGGAGAATTAATAGGAATTATAAATAATTTAAGAGATGAGCCTGATTCCGTCTGTTGGCCCAATCGTGGATCCTCTGGTCTCATGAAAGGACCAGCGGCGTCGGAGAAAGCCGGGCGTGAGGCAGAAAGCTCGGCGCGGTCAGGAGGCGGCAGGGCAGTGCACCAATGGAGAGAAGATGGGATAGAAAGGGAAAGAATACAAGGCACGGGAGTTTACAAAAGGAACCACAGTGGCTTCAGCCCCAGTTAAGGCTGAAAGCAGGCATCCCAAATGCCCTCATCAGTAAATAACATGGTTTTATAAAACCAACTAAAATGTCTTGTGAGAATTGGGATCTGCTTGGCTTTGACTCAGTTCAGAAGAAGGTGCTTAAGGAAACTTATAATTATAACCAGAAAATTCTACCAAGAAAAGTATTATTTTAATTGACTTGGCCAAAAGAAACTTAGCTTTTATAAGAAATTAACAACTGCTTCTCATGAGCTGTGAAATGAATACTTTTCATACAGTTGTAAAGGATATTTTTCTTGGTATCTCTCACTATGTTCCCATGGGCTTTACCTTATTTTATAGTTCGCCACCCCACAAAGCTGGGAAGCTGAGAGTCAGCGTTAGCATCATCGACATGTAAATAGTATCCTGTGTCACAAAACTCCTGGAAACAGGAAAGAGACCGATGCTAATGGAGGAGCCGAACAGGATTTATCTGCTACCCACTAACTGTGCATTTACCGGTTCCCAGATTAGAGACCGAGCAGCTAAGGCTTGGCCAGGCGAATGACTTGCCGAAGCCGCCATATGCATTTTTCAATCTGTCTTTCACTGTATCTCCCTGGAGCGACCATGTGACCTGAAATTCCTACCTCACATCTGAGTGCAGTGAGTTGTATTCTCTCTCAGGTGGACGGACGTAAAATTACGTGGACTAAACACATACAATACAAAAATTCCTTTCCAGAATAAAAATGAGTGCACAAAGGACGGTTTTGTTGGGTGCATTTTGGAAGCCTTGGCACAACCTTGCCTCAACAAGTAGTTAACATAGTCTTTGAGTTTCCTGAAAGAAACTTACCATGTGTCCTACTGAATTCTGGGACCACGCTTGGCGTCCTTCCTTCCGCTGCGGGACATGACAAAGGCTCCCAGAACCGCTGCAGTCTAGCTCACCGTGCTGACAACGTTTTGTCTCGCACAGACAGCATGCTCGAAAACTGTTAGGATCGTTATTTATTTCAAAATACTTCCATTGAGAAAACAGAGCGACAACACATCTCCATTTTCAGGCTATCCTAGAGCAGAACGAGAATAACGGGATCCAAGATTCCTAATCTCACATAAAACTTTTGATAAAGGACGTTTGAGAAATCATCATAAACACACCAGTTATTCAGACGGGAGGATTTCAGGATCTTCACAACACACGTCCCAGGGTCCTCTTGCCGCAAGACATTGCTGTTCACGTCCAGAATCTTCCACCTGCTTCTTGGGATGTGTTCGTGCCTCGGATCCGAACACAGCAAAGATCAGTTGGTACCCAGGTCTTGCATTTGAAAACACACGTGATGCATCGATGTAGTTCTCTTATAACATCTGGAATTAGTACGTCCACGGTGGTTGACGTTCTGTTTCAAGTCAGATTCGTTTACTCATTCATTTGAAAACCCCTCCGGCCGCACACTGCTGTGGAGCGCTGGCCGACTACAGTCCCGAGCCCAGATCTGGCCAGCTGCCTGTGTTTATACGATCCTGAGCTAAAAATGGTTTTACACTTTTATAGGATTGTAAAAAAAATAAATAAGAAGAAGAAGAAGAAAATGCAACAGAGACTGGATATGGCCCAAAAAGCTTAAAATATTTACCATACGGCCCTTCACGGAAAAAGTTTGCCAACCGCTGGTCTACAGAAGAAAACCCGAATTCCTGGTCTTGGCACCCAGGAGACCTCCTAAGTGATCTCAGCATATTATTCCGGCTCAGGTGCCCACTAGTGACGCTTCTACCCTAATGTCTGCGCTCAGCTCGACCACGAAGAGGACGGACCCAATACGTGTCTGAAGGCACGAGGCAGAAGAACGGACATCAGATCGCTGTTTCTGAAGAGGTCTGTTCCGTGGGCCTCGGGCCCCACAGAAGGGGGCTCCACGCTGGCATCTGCCGCATGGAACAGGGGAAGGGAGGGCGTGCGGACTGCAGCTCGCCCGCCTGCAGCTCCCGGCCCCGGCCGCTGCCGGGGAGAAAGGAAACGGCTGGACGGGTGAGTGCCAGGAGCCGTGGCCTTGATGTCCCGGAGCGAAGCTGCACCGGGTCGAGATCCAACCCGGTTCCACTGCTCCACGAGAGAGGAGAGGAGAGGGAGGCCGGGGCTCAGGCTGCGGGAGGGAGCTGGAGAGGGAGACCTGTGACTCCATGCGCTGGGCTCCGGAGCTGCCCTGAGGTGGGCGAGGGCTGCCCGACAGGGCTGGATCCCAGGAGCCGGCAGTGCGCTTACTCACCTGCAACTCACATTTGACAAAAGCAAAGGGAGTTACAAATCCCCCTCCTGGGGCTGCTGGGGACTCGGTAGGTTGAGCGGCTGCCTTCAGCTCAGGTCACGATCTCAGGGTCCTGGGATCGAGTCCCCCTCCTCGGGCTCCCTGCTCAGCGGGGATCCTGCCTCCCTCTCTCTCCCTCGGCCCCTCCCCACTCTTGCGCTCAAATAATTTTTTTTTTAAATTAACCATGACGGAAATCTCTCTGCACGTTTTCCGCATGGCACCGCCTCCTCAAAGGGAACCCCTGGGATCTAGGCATTCCTCTTCTGTGGACTCCAGCTGCCCTTTACGGACCCGCCACCACAGGGTCAGGGCCCGGCATCTCTGCCCCTGCGGGCGGGTCACGCGGGCTGCCCTCAGGCCACAGCTCGGAGGTGACACTGCTGGGCTCTCCCGCGCTCCCCGGCTCGGCGGTGACACTGCAGGGCTCTCCCGCGCTCCCCGGCTCGGCGGTGACACTGCTGGGCTCTCCCGCGCTCCCCGGCTCGGCGGTGACACTGCTGGGCTGTCACGTGCTCCTCAAGCACTTGGCACCGCCCCCCCACCGGGCCTTGGGCGGGCGGGTGCAGGTGGAGGAGCCACGGGCAGCGTCCTGGGGCCCACTCGGCCCCCACCCCTAGTTGCCCTGCCTAGAAAATCAAATATTCAAGCTCGCTCGAGATTTGAAAGTCTTGAAATGAGAGCCGCAGGCCCAAAGAGCTTCCCTGGGAGGTAAGCACACAAATTTTAGCACATGGATCTGACATTGATTTTTTTTTTTTTTAAAGATTTTATTTATTTATTTATTTATCAGGGAAGAGAGAGAGTGAGAGAGAGCAGGTCAGAGTGAGAAGCGGACTCCCCATGGAGCTGGGAGCCCGATGTGGGACTCGATCCCGGGACTCCGGGATCATGACCTGAGCCGAAGGCAGTCGCTCAACCAACTGCGCCACCCAGGGGCCCCCCTGACATTGATTTTGCACACCCAAGAGCCTCCGTGACTTTTTTCCCCTTTTTTTTTTTTAAATAAATATGGGTAGACCAGGCCCTATTCTAGACCGCAGGGATGAAGACCCCATGTTTAGAAATGGCTCATGCTCTAGTGAGGGGAGGGCAACATGAATGAATGAAACGCAGAGAGCCTCGGGTGGTGGTAAGGACAGCGGGGGAGACAGCACTCCCGAGAAGCAGGGACTGTCACGAGAGCCACGGGCACCGTGACGACCGACCGAGAGCCGCGGGGGAGGGGGGGGCCTGCAGACGCGCCCGGCCCGGGAGCACCTGTTCGAGGAGCGCGGGGAGCCCGGCGGGTGCAGAGCGGGGGCCCCCACGAGGGGCAGACCGAGGGGCAGAGCGGGAGCCCCCGCGCACAGAGCGGGAGGCCGGGAGAGGCAGGGGCCGCTCGGTCGCGCCAGCGCCAGCGAGGCTGACCACGGCGTTCACATGAGGACAGGGGACGTTCTCAGAGTTGTGCACAGAGGAGGCCCGTGACAATTTATGGCTTGAAAGGACCCCCCGGGCCGCCAGGAGGAAGAGCAGGCGGCCAGCCCGCGGCCGGGAGGAGGGCTGTGGCGGCCCCGCACAGCCGGGCGGCAGGGGGTGCGATCCTGAGTGCGTCAGAAGGTGGGTCAGGAAGGCTGCTGACGTGTCGAGTGTGGGGTCAGAGAGGAAGGGGAACGGAGCCCAAGGCTTTGTCCCGGTCCGGACAGTGGTTCTCTCCTGGCGTGCAGGTGGCCCTGTGTCCGGCCGGTCGGAGCCATAAGCCGGTGACGTGTGATGGGAGATCCCAGGACATACTCCGGGCGGAGAAATAGCACCGAGAACAGCAGGAAAGCCGAAACCCTGGGAAACTCGCAGGGGCAGAGACCCCCCGGGTGGGGTCCTGGGGGCTCCGGCCCTGAGACTTCCGGGCGACGACAGCCAGCAGGGTCTGAGAGGCAGTGGCAGTGGCACTGAAGGAGAGCCCGCAGGCGGTGGCCCCTGACAGCCAGCGAAGAGACAGGTTCAAGGAAGGAAGAAGAACCACCTAAGTCAAGGCTCGGGGCTGACGCAAGAATCAGCAGCATGAGGGGCGTTGGTGCGGACGGACGCAGGGTTTGGAGACAGAGACAGAGCCTGAGGAGAGCCCGCACAGGAGTGTGGGTGGGCCGTGTTATTATGGAAGGAGGGAGGGAGGAAGGAGGGAGGGAGGGAGGGAGGAAGGACAGGAGGACGGCAAGAGAGGAGAGTTGGGGCAGAGACAGCCTGTCAAGGACGAGAGAAATAAGGACACGTTGGCTCGCCCAGGGGAGACCGTGGAGAGGGAGGCACCCACGAGGCCAAGGATGCAAACACGCTGGAGCAAAGTTCTGAGGTCAGGAGGGTGGGGGCGGGGTGCCCGGGGGGAGGGCGGGTGGGCGCCAGGGCAGAGGCCGGGAGCGTGGGCACCGGTGCCGGTGGGCGTGCAGCCCCAGTGGTTGAGACTGAGGGCGTCCCCCTCCACTGCTGAGTTCTCGCTGCAGCGGGAAGCAGGGTCACCAGCTAGGAGCGAGCGAGCTTTCGCAGGGGAGGGAAAAGGGCTGACAGAGCCCCCAGCACAGAAGAAAAGTAAGCACCCCAAGGAACGACGGAGTGCCCTGCCAGGGCCCCCCAGAAGCCAGTGGTGTCGGGTTACAGCAAGCTTTCCCAGCACAGTGGCCTGCTTCCCAGCAGCCACGGTCCTGGCTGGGCACGCCTTCCATGGTGCCTGGGGACGGCACAGGCGGGGAGTGGCTATTTTCCAAGCAAGCGCGAGAAGAGCCTGGAAGAGAAGTCAGCCGAGGAGGAGGAGGAAAGCAGGGTCTTCAAGGAGAAGGCTGGGCATATGGGAAGAAAGTGGCGAAAACATTCAGGGAAAGGGTGATGCTGTAAGAGATTTTGCAGGTGGTTATGGGTTCCAGAGGCTTATCGGAGAGATGTGTGACCTTGGGGGCAAGACATGGTTCAGAGCTGAGGGTCTGCAAAGGACAGGCCACCTGGGTCCTGGCACAAAGGACAATGCCGACCCCTGACCGGGAATCATTAAGAAGCTCAAGATGGCAACCTCGCGGCGCTAAACCGAACAGAGCTGTGTGTGCACGGCCCTATACGAGGACCACACAGGTCACACGGCCCTGAGCCTGCCCTGCTCCTGGTCCCAGAGGTCCCGGGAGGAGAGATGACCCCGGGGCCCACGGCTTTCTCGGTGGCTCGTGAACGGGGAAACGGGTATGATCAGACAATCCCGACGTGCCCCGGAGAGAGCAGCGAGCCCCTGAGCCGACAGAGCGAGCGGTCCTGCCAGGAAGTCTGGGCGAGCAGCCAGGACTCGCATCTAATTCCCGCTGACGGAGGCTTGAAGGCCGGGCGGGAGGCCGGTGTCGCTCTGAACCCAGGGGCTCCCTGCGGCGAAGCCGGGGCTTCCCTCTCCAAACTGTGTGACAAACCGACGAGGCTGTGAGGCCTGACCTGGAGGCAGGTTCGTCCTTCCTCTTTCCCGGTCCCCCTGTTTCCAGGGCAGCTGCTGGCCCCGTGTAGTTTGGACGACACAGGTTTTCCTACAGCGGACATGTCTCCGTCAGCGGACTGTTAGATCCCGGCAGGTCGTGGCAGAAATCACCCAGAGCTCCCCAGAGGGTCACAGTCGGGGCTGTTCAGTTACGGGGACCCCCTCGGAGCCTCGGCACAGAGTTGTTCAGGACCTAACGCCGGGAACAGGCGGCCCGCTGCTGCTGACGACAGAGCCGTGGCCGGGCGCTGGGCATCGCGTCTAGCTGGGCTTGGGTCTGGGCTCTGCCCCCACTACCTGCGCGTCTTACTTTACCCAGTGACTCAATGACTCCGTTCACTTCATGGAGGGATCAGGAAGATTACAGGAAATGAGAGAATCTGCATAAAATCTGCATAAAGTCCCTGAAGATGCTCGAAACTGTCCCGATGCGCTTCCCTAGATTCCCTGGGCGTGGACGGGACGTCATGCTATAGTAGGAGGAATGCCCCTCCCCACCACCGGAGAGCCCCACGGGCCTGCCCAGGGAAGGACAGTCCCCGGCCCTCCCCGCCCAGCCCGCCTTCCTGGGGGCCCCTGCGAAACGCCCTCGGGGCCCAAGGCTCCGCTCAGGGACTGCGGCCACCTGTGTTCTAACCGACTTTTCCTGCTGTGCCAGGATCTGGATTCATTTGGTATGAATGCAACTCACCAACTAGAGCACTAGTGAAAACAATTTCTGCTACAAACGGCTAATTATGGGATGCTTGGAGAATTAAACATTCAGAACACGGAATTCAATAATGCGTACATTGTATATCCAATTTACCACCAGAAGTAGAGACTGAGGACAGATTTTAAATCAGGTCGATGTGGTTGGATATTGTCAAGAAAGAGCTGAGAGCTACTGCGTCTCCTCCAAGCCAGTCCCGCCTCCCCGGGGAGCAGAGCCGTGGGTGCTAGAAACAGCATGCCTCCTGCCTGATGCAGAACTCGGTTCTAGTCCCCACTCTGCCAGCCTCCCGCCGGGCACCCTGAGTCCTCTGAGTCCCAACCGCTCAGGCACCCGCTTTACAAGGACTGTGAAGATTACACAGGTCACGACTGAAAGTACTAAGTGCCTGGTCCACAGGAGGAATGTGATAAATGTGAGTGCTCCTCTCAGCAGGATGGGAGCTTGGAGCAGAGAAGGTTTTGTTGTCTGCATAGCGCGCGTGCATGCACACACATACACACACACACACACACACACACTCACTCAGCGGAGAGGGGGATGGAGAGAAGTCAAGATCCAGGCCAACTGCATAAAGGATAACATCAAAGGCAGGAGGGGAAAAGGGCACAGGAGAAGGGAGCGTGCCTCATTTCCTACGGTTGGTCCAACTTCGTAGACCACACGCTTTTATTTTTTAAAGATTCTATATTCGTAGGACAGTTTTAGGGTCACAGCAAAATTGAGAGGAAGGTGCAGAGAGCTCTCCTACACCCTCTGCCCCAGGTGTCCAAGCCTCCCCCCAGGAGCAGCACCCCCAAAGTGGGACATTGTTACATCGTGAACCTAGCTTAACACACCACTATCACCCAGACTCCACAGCTGACAGTAGTGGTCATTCCCAGCGTCGCCCATTCTGGGGTTCGGGCGCATGAACAGGGACGTGTGTCCACCCTGATGACATCATCTACAACAGGCTCACTGCTCCATCCATTCCCCGCCCCCATTTCCCCACAGACCCCACAGCCTCCTTTTTCAGAATGTCGTAGAGTTGGGATCTTACATTTGTAGCCTTTTCAGATTGGCTTCTCTCACGTAGCATTGTGCGTTCAAGATTCCTCTTTCCGTGACTTACCGCTCATGCCTTTTCAGCCCTGTGTAATATTCCACTGCCAGATGGGCCACAGTTTGTTCATCCATCACCTACCAAAGGACATCTTGGTTGCTTCCGAGTTCTGGCAATTATGAATAAAGCTCCTGTACACATTCCTGTGCAGGTTTTTGTACGGACATAAGTTTTCTCCTCCTTTGGGCAAATGCCAAGAAACATGATTGCTGGGACAGAAGATAAGAGTATATTTGGTTTTCCAAAAGGTCGTGAAACCATCTTCCAAAGTGGCTGCCCAGTGTCGCGTTCCCCCAGCGGTGGGTGAGGGTTCCTGTGGAGCCACGTCCTCGCCATCTGGTGTCGTCAGAGTTTTGGATTTTGGCCATTCCAATGGACACCTAGTGATAGGTCGTTATTGTTTTAATTCATATCTCCCCGATGACCTTTGATGAGCATTTTTCTTGAGCTCACTTGCCATCTGTCTATCTTCTGTGGTGAGGTGTCTGGTAAGGTCTTTTTAAAGGGGTTTGTTGTCTTGCTGTTAAGTGTTGGGTGTTCTTCATGTATTTTAGAGAACATTCCTTTCTCAGATATGTCTTTTGCTCCTATTTCCTCCCAGTCTGTGGCCCGTCTGCTTATTCACTTGACCTTGCTGTTGCAGAGCAGAATATTTTAATTTTAATGAAGAACAGCTCGCCTGTTATTCCTTTCATGGATCATGCCTTTGGTGTTACATCTGAAGAGTTGTGGCCACAACTCTTCTAGGATTTCTGTACGGTATCTCCTAAGAGTTTCGAAGTTTTGCATTTACATCTGGGTCTGTGCTCTACATTGAGTTAGCGTCCGTGAAGGGTCTGTGTTTAAATGTATTTTTCTGCAGGTGGACGTCCAGTTGGTCCAGCACCATTTGCTGAAAACTCTGTCTTTGCCCTTTTGTCAGAGACCAGTTGCCTCGAGCAAGTGGGTGTGTTGTGGGCTCTGTCCACTGTTCCGTGGGTCTTTGTCTACTGTCTCGCCAACACGACGTCTCCTGACGACGGTCGCTTTGTCATCGGTCTTGAAGTTGGGTAGTGTCAGTTGTCCCCCTTGGTGGTATGATAGAGATGCTAAGTAGACATAGAACTTAAAGATAAATACGAGGGGCGCCTGGATGGCTCAGTCAGTTAAGCACCTGACTCTTGATTTTGGCTCAGGTCATGATCTCAGGGTCGTAGGATCGAGCCCCGCATCGGGTTCTGGGCGCTCGGTGCAGTCTGCTTGAGATTCTCTCTCTCTCTCCTTTTCTGCCCCTCCCCCCACTTGCACTCTTTTTAATAAATAAATAAATAAAATCTTTAAAAAAAGATGAATATTAAATTTCTTAGAGCAACACTAAAAAGAGGACACAAGGAATTATAGTCTAAGAGCAGTAGCTGACCTACCATGGAATACTAAAAATAAATATATAATCCGAGAAAGGGAGGACAAAAGGAATAGAGAAGAGAAATGAAATACACACCAAAAAAAGAGGTGGGAAAAATGTATAACAAATAGCAAACTTACCTAAAATGTAAATATACTAATTCCAATGAAAAGGCATCGATTTTCAGACAATCAAAAAGCAAGAACCCACAAGTGGCAGCTCTAAGCGACACACAGTAAGTGTAAAGAACCAGACAGGTTGAAAGTGAAAGGAGGGAAAACGCACAATGCAAGGTGCGTGCAGAGAAATCTCAGGGACACGTGTCACCGTCAGAAGAGACTTCACGGCAGAGAGACAGAGGTGAGGAGAGAAAATTCACAAAGAATAAAAGGTTAATTCTCGAGGAAGACAAATGTTCCCAAAGGTGACTGTCCCTGCTAACAGAGCCACAGAATGCCTGATGCCAACGTACCTGAACAGAAACAACCCAAGTTAAAGAGAAATTGGGGAACCATTCCTTTACAATGAACCCAAACGTATATATTTTTCCCTCAGAGGGGCTCTTCTGTTTTGTGTTCTGGTAATCTGGGGGGCCACGGGAATTTTCCAGAATCCGTATGGATCCTGCAGATGCTGGTAATGAGGTTCGCAGAAGCAGGTGTGAGGACTGTGGGGACACTTGCTTCCGCCCCGGGAGCTGACGGAGGCGGGCGTGGGCACCCCGGAGGGGTGGCCTGGGCAGCAGGGAGGCTGGGACGGGAGTCCCCCTGAAGGGGGGCTGTGGGTCCTCCCGGGATCCTGGAGCTCGTGGAAATGGGGGCTATCGATGTCTCCCCTCGTGGACCCACACCCCTCCTCCAGCAGTTCTGCCCCCCGGTCCGGAGAATGGCCTCGGCTGGGGTAGGAAAGCTGTTCTGGGGACACCCGACCCATGTGGGGTCAGCGGCACCCCCTGGACTCGCACTTCCAACTGCGGCCCGGACGACAGCTGCGCAGGGCCCTCCTCTGCGAGCAGGACCGTCAGTGTCGCGCTCGAGGCCAGCGAGGCCTGTGCTCCCCCCCAGGACCCTCCCCGGCACAGGGTGCTGCGGTGGGAGCTGTGGCCCCCCCGACTGGGGGCCGAGGGCTGACCTCCGGAGCGCCATGCCCCGGCGCAGGCGGGGAGCCTTGCTGCAGGCCGTCCCGTGTCCGGAACCACGTGTGCACACGTACGTGCTTTATTTAAAGTCAAGACACATGTGCCATTTAAAACACACGGCTTGCAGCATCACTGAGTTGGTTGTCTTTCACGAAACTCTTCCATCGCGAAGTCTGCCTGCCCCCCCCCGCACCGCCCGCTGGACCAGTTTCTCGTCCTTTCAGGGCACAGCCCCTCGCGCGGCAATTCCGAAGGATTGGGGGGGGATGGTGCCCACGTGAGCCGCACTGCACGCAAGAAATCCCACGAAACCCGCCGGCAGCCTTCAAGGGGGAAAAGCAGGGCCACTGCTTTCAAAATGAGTGAGGCCAACATTACCCCATGACGCGCATTAGTGATGAATAATTAAGTGTTTCATATAACGTTGCTTTGGTGGAAAAATGACAATTTTACAATGGATGGACCTCACCCCACTCTATATTATTCTGCGGCATGAGAGCGGAGGGGAGGGGGTGTTGATAAAATAAACGCTTTTCGGAGGGCTGCGCGGGAGCCCTTCTGAGGCCGAGGGTCTTTCAGAGCCCCACAGTGACCCTGCCGGGAGAATTTCATGAAAAATTTAAGAGGGAAATTTCAACCTGGAACAAGCCCATGTCTCACGCCGGCTAGCCTGAGGTCAGACAGTGTTTTCTCGATAATGCTCAGTTAATGTCACAGATATAAATCATTCAGTGAATGCAGATGTTACCACCTCCTGAAATGAAACTTCAGCGTTCCCTCAAATCCCATTTTTATGAGGTGCTGGGGTTATTTAAAACAATTTAACAAATGCAACCATGCATAACTTCCTATAAAAAATGTTTACGGCGAGAATGTTTTCTCTCCTTTCGGTGACTATAGCTACTCCTCCGAGGGGCCCCTCGATCACGCCGGCGGTCACAGGACACGCTGGCCTGTGGCTGTCGTCTGCGGCAGCACGCTTGCCAAGAATTATGGTATTTCAGAGATCCTTCTTTCTTCCCAGCAGCCTTTCTTTCAGCACGCGGAAGAGCGATCTCTCTGATTTGCAGGAAGTACTAATTAGAATCTGCACTTTTATTCGTTCATTCCAATTTCGTTGAAAAGTGCAAAAGTTCTGCAGTCAGGCTCACTTAGGGCAACATTTAGAACAGTGAGATGAAAAGTTAGCCACAAGGAACCACACCAGAGATTTCTATTTGAATAAAAACAGGTTAATTCTTCTCTTTGCACGCGTCGAACTGATCCAGGGGACCTCGGGCTCCGGACCTGCTCCGGGTCCCGGGAAAGGGTCAGATCACACGCAGGAAGCCTCGGGACCCAGGCTGAGGCTCAGAGGAGCATTTGACAACGCACTGAGCCCTAACCCTGTCCCAGACACAAGGGTTAGTATTTTGCAGGATTTCCCTCGTTTATGACCCTCACTATAAGCACACGAGGAAGTCTTCACATCTTCTAGATTATGAAACTAAGCTCAAAGAAATTAGGGCATTTCCCCCCAACAAGACGAAAACCACATGGAGCTCCAAGTTCAACCGGACATACCCGACCCCAAATCTCCGACTTCTCAGCCGGTACGCAGACCCCTCCGTACAAGCCCCACCCACAATCAGGGAAGGTTCTAGATCAGGAGAAATGAGGCCAGAAAGTGAGATCTCCATTCTTAGCAGCAGCAGCAGCGACGTAGCAGCAAAAACAGTGCTGTGCGAAGCAGGACCCTTGGATTCTGGTTCTCAATCTGCCCTGTACTGACCCGAATTAACTTGGGTCAGTCCACGTGGACTTTCTGAGCTACAGCTGCTTGGTCCCTAAAACAATGATAATTCCACTCATTCTGAGCCCTCTTGAAATAGTGAAACTCAGGTGAGATCGTGGAAGGGACAAATCTTGGAAAACGGTAAGGCTGGTGCTATCATCAGGTAAGAATGATGAAGACCGGGCTGCCTGAGAGCCCGAGGAGGCTGCCAGGGCCTCCCGGGGACCAGGAGACACATAATTTCCCTGCAGGAGTCTCAAGACGTGGAAACAATAAAACGCACAGAGAAGAGAAAGCACAGCGACGTCCAATGGACTCTCGTCAGGTAACGAAGACATAGTCTCCTCCGCTGACACTCAGACCCCTTCCTGGGGTTTCCCAACTAACCTGCAGCATCGTGACTCCAGTGTCCCATAGCCATCGGCGCCCGGGATCCGGGGCAGCCCTGCGCGAGCTGTGCTCAGGGCACGGACGGTCTTCCCAGCTGGGCTTCTTAGTTTCTTGTTGCTTGCCCTCTGGATTTTATTTATTTTATTTTATTTTATATTTTATTTTATTTTATTTTATATTTTTTATTTTATTTTATTTTATTTTATTTTATTTTATTTTATTTTATTTTATTTTATTTTTGCTGTCTGGATTTTAAAGAAGCTACCCATAAATGTTGAGGCAGCCTGAAAAGAAAAGAAAAGAGAAGAGAAGAGAAAAGAAGAGAAAAGAAGAGAAAAGAAAAGAAAAAACTGAAACCAAATATAAAATATTTACTCCCAGGATATAGACTGTTGGAGCCACTGGAGGAAGCAGTCTGCTTTTAGGAACCAGACTGTGTGAGCCACCTGGTTTCAAGAGTGATTTTTATTTATATTCATGAGCAAAAACAAAGAGTAGCTGTCTGTATTTTGCCCATCAACTGGCAATTCTTCGGCCATACCGGCTACATTAAGATTCTAGACTCCACTAAGATTTCCCTAAAAAGGAGCTTGAACTATGGATTACGTTTTCTCCTTCGGAGCATATGGCCTTGGAGAGCCCAGCAATGCCCTCCTCTAGGAATCTCTGCGACCCGATGAATTCCAGTTGCCAACATTTCCCAGTGAACCCAGAATACACAAGCCCAGGGCAATTTATGTAGAGTGAGGACTCTGCCTGTTCTCCAGAACCACCCAAATAGAAATGTGACCTTCTAGTCACTACTTGTGTATCTACTTGGTTGAGGCGAAACAGTTTCTGCTGCACAATTAATAACTGGGCTAGATCTGCAAGGGTTTTTGCAATCACTATGAAATAATATGGACTCGGAATTTAACAGGAGCCAAGGTAGCCCACTGAGGGGCCAGCGAACAGACAGAATCGTAGGAGCTCTCCGGGACTTTGGTCTCTAAGCGGCCTACGAGAAGGGCTAGATGTCCACACGCTCCTTTCTCACAGGCTGGAGGCTGGAGTCCAACATCAAGACGCTGACCGATTCAGCTCTTGGGTAAGAGACGGCCACCTCCTCACCGTGTCCTTGCACGGCACAGAGAAAGCCGTCTGTCCTGTCATTTCCTACAAGGGCACTACCCCACTCTGGGGCTCCACCCTCACGACCCCACACAAACGTAGTCACGTCCCAAAGGCCCCACCTCCTAATACCATCCCGTCAGAGTTTCGACATATGGATTTTGGGGAAAAACACTTCGCCCCTAGCACCACATCTGTAAAATGGACACAAAGCCCCTTCTTCCTCAGGTGGTAAAAACCGGGCGTAGGGCACCAAGCATAGTGCGGAAGGCAGAAAGACCCCAGCGCTTGTAATTTCTATAGGTGTCCAGTATTGAGTCCGAAACTACTCTTGCACAAATATTTCTCACTGCAGGCAGCTGAACCCAGCAAAAAGGCTAACCCGGGTTTATGTTAACTTACCTATATTGACGATAGTTAGGTAGGATTTGTTAAAAACTCAAAATAAGCCCTGCTCTTTATTTTTATTTTTTTATTGACCTATAATGTCATTTTTGTTTCAGGGGTACTCG
Organism: Nasua narica; assembly: GCA_028533885.1. Lineage (NCBI taxonomy): Eukaryota > Metazoa > Chordata > Mammalia > Carnivora > Procyonidae > Nasua > Nasua narica. Next base: position 1,629,824 of record CM052811.1, on the reverse strand, counting down.
GTTGTAAATGACAGGGGGAGTCTGTCTTCCGTCTTTTCTGTTGTTCCCTTGAAATTTTACTCATCTTTCTTCTTTTAAATTTATCAGTGGTATTTTCCAAATCATGGGGCAGAAGCTGCGTTCTAAAAGGCACAGAATGCTCTAGAAGCCGTGGGACTTGGGGATGTGTCAGGCCCTTCCTCTGGAGCCAAGTTTGGAAACGGGTTTTCCACCAGCTTTTCATGAGATTCCCCATCGTTCCAGCTCCTATCAGTCAGGATCAGTTTCCCCTCAAGTTGTGTTCATTTTCCCTTCCGTCTCCAGTCTGTACCCTCGTCTTAATCCGAGCTAATAACTGACTAGAAACAACCAACGTCGGGGGTGCCATAAAATCCAGGCTATCGGACTAGCAGGGCCTTTGCTGATCTAGATGTTACACTGCATTCAACCCGCTGAAAACCATTTCCGCAAAAGCATCACTTTTGAGGACACGTGCATTAAAAATAAATCAGAATTCACAGATCCCACAGTTATCACTTCGTCGACACATGTATCTTTAAAAACTTGAGGAACCTCTCCCTCTTGTCAGTTCATCCTCTTTCGAGCCGCTGGCTTCCCTGGTTGAGGTTAAGACAAGACGGTTGCCCATCGCCTTCCTCACTCACAGTGAATCCGATTCCATTTATGCATTTGTCTCTGATCCTTTTCTGGAGTGTTCCTCAAGCCTGTCGCCTCCCCTGCTGTCATGCGATGAAGCCTCTCGCAGGCTCCCCTGGGCCAGGTCGTCCCCGGACCTCTCTCAGGAAGGCTGTGGCAGCACCGGCCAGGGGACGTGGGTTCATAGAAGCTACTCTGTCCTTAGAGTCGGCCCCGTTCTGGGGACTGCTTATTTTCTGCTGAACAAAACATTCCCACCTTTGCCAGGCCCTTCAGAGCCGAGGATCTCTCGGGATAAATCGATACCTTGAGGTGTAGCCATGACAACGAGAGAGATCGGCTAGCCTAAGCACAAATTGCATTGATTTTTTTTTATTCGGTTCAAGATAACACCATGCTTGAGTGTCAGAATAAGTCCCCTCCTTTGCAACATGGGCTGCTACAACTCCTAAGTAGACAGCCCTTTTGTAAAGGCATAATTGCATTAATGTCGATGGATAAAAGTGCAGCCTCCTCTAAATAAAATGGACTATGCTGGATGCTATTAGGGTTTTAATGGCCCTAATAGCATCACCTGCTCCGTGTGGATTCCAGGCTCTCTGTGCCCCCAGCACTGTGCCCCCTGTGCCCCCAGCACCAGCTCTGACTGACCATCCCCATGCCTGGCCTCACGGGGTGGGCGCTAGGCCCCGAGCAAGAGACCGCATGTGTCCCCCAGAGCCTTTCTAAAGCAACCAGAAGCCTTACTTATCTGCAAGATGAGACTTGAAATTGTGAGGAATGCTAAGAATTATCCTCCACCCGACCATCGTAAGTGAAATCGTTAAGGCCCACGTAGTGCTTTACGCACCTCGCCGCTCTCCCAGAGCTGGCAGTAAGAGTAGGGGTGGACAGGTCACCACGGCCGAGCTCATGATGATCAATCACATGGTCCAGGGGCATCGCCCCTCCCCCCACCAGGAAGATAAATAATTCAGGCACACGGCCATGAGGACAAGCCACGCTCCCACAGCTGCTGAAGGCATTGTAATCATTGTTGTTACACTACTGCAGTTTTGGGTCTTCACGCTCTAGATCCCCAAAGACAGTCAACTTTTAGGGGAAATACTCAATGTGATGACATATCCTTAGATCCCCAGTTAAGAGCGGAGCATACAGAAAGAACTCAGGAAACGCTTATCTCTAGGAAGAAAACATCGCAACATAAAAGTCACCATAAAAAAAAAAAAAGTCACCATGAAACTTTCAGTTATCACCTGGACTATTTTCTTAACCCTCAAGAATACTAACAGCTAAGTATTGGGGAAAATAAAAATAAAAGCTAATATCAAATAAAGGCTTACCGTATACTTGGCATTGTGCAAAGCATGCTCCCCTTGGTTCCGTAACAACTCTGAGAAAGGGCTGCTTTCCCCACTTTGCCGACGAGCAAACTGCAGGTGTAAGAGGCTAAGGAAACAGCCCATCCTCATCCAGCGGATAAATCCTAACGCAGGTGCAAATAAAAGAAAAGAAACCCAGGCTTTGACTCTGAGGTTCAATCCTAAATCACTAGGCTTTCAAGAGAGAATGAAGGGACCATCACGAGAGCACATATTAGCATTATCAATAAGGGAGATTAGGGAGCCCTTGGGATGGGCTGGGGTCTGGGAAGGTGTCCTGGGGCGTGGAGACCAGAGGAAGCCTCGCACACCTGGGACGGCTGCGGGCCGCATCCGGGAAGGTGGGGCCGGGCGGCCAGAGCAGGGGTGAGACCAGGGGCCAGAGTGAGGCAGCTTGGACATCCATCTGAAGGCGTGTCTGGACACAGGGTCTACGTTCCCATCAGCGCCTGTGGTACATGGACGATCCTCGATCCCAGGCTCTCCGGTCATGCAGCCCAAGCGCTCAGGACATCATCACCGGAAGGGCCTGCCGGCCCCTCGAGCTCAACCGGTACCCCACGAGGCTACCTCTCCGCATCCGCCCAAACCGCCTTCTCCGAACCCTGCACTTAAGGCCCAAGAGCAGCTCCCATCCCGCACCCGCAACCTCACCCCGCGAGGCAGGCCAGCCCCTCCTGGGCCACGACCCACGTCCGAGCACCGGGGCCGGTCTCTGTCCTTCCGGGGTGTCCCTGATCGCCTCCCCTCTGTGCTCCCTCCCCGCTTCATCGCCTCACCTCTTCTCTCCCCATCGGAACCGCCTGCAAAGTTTAGTTTAGGTCATCCTGAGACTAAGCCAGAGAGCTCTTTGAAAATAGATTTTATCGCGTTACTGCTCCACATTTCTAGATTCCCCGTCACACACGGAAAACACCCGAACTGCTCCGTCCTGGGGGGACCCTGGGCCCCTTGGTCTCGGGCCCCACCTGCGCCGCTCGCACCCCGCCTCCCGGCCTCGTCAGCTCAACTCCTACCTCCTGGGTCTGCAGCGCGCTGTCCCACCGTCTCACACTCTCTTCCGCCCTTTGGGACCTCGGGGTCCCTGCCCAGGCCGGCCTCGGGAGCTGCATCCCGGGATCTTTGGAGACCGCGCACCCGGCGCGGCTCGGCACAGAGCGTGATCGGTGATCGCTCGCCCGTGGGCTCTGAATCCTCACCGCCGCCCCCCCCCAGGGCCCCCTCCAGGGCCCCCCGGCCTCTGCGCCTGGGCTTCTGCCACCAGCCACGCTTAAACCGGCTGCGAGGTGTGCGCGGGGACGTCCCGCCGTGGAGGCGCGGCTCTGAGCACCTGCGCCGTCTCCCTGGGGGCGGCTCTTAACGCAGGGGTAACGCAGGGGCTCTGAGCGTCTGTGCAGCGAGCTCGGTCGCCGCGAAATCCAGCTGGGCCGGAAGCTTGAGACCGTGAGATTCGAGGCCTTGAAAACCTATAGCAAGAGTCTGGTTTTAATGCATGAGTTTGGGTTCAGCTGGAATTGGGATGCACTCGGGCCTCCTTTCCCAGTGGTCAGAGGCCCAGGGTTGCTGGAGCGGCTCTCAAGTGAGCAATTTCAAAGCCCAACGATCTGTTTTAAAAAACACTTTCCACCTTTTCCGGGGACGGGGACGGAAAAGGTCTTTGGAACCGCCCCTGGAGCCGGAACTGCCATGTCCCCTCCTCATTCACTGCCGTTGCAAACAATAAAGGCCATTCGTACCCTAAAAAAAAAAAAAAAACAAAAAACACTTTCCATTTCCTTCACTGTTGTCTGTGGGGATGTGAAGGAAGGACCCGAGCTTTTTTTTTTTTTTTTTAGATTTTATTTATTTATTTGAGAGCGAGCACAGGCGGGGGTTGGGGGGCAGAAGGAGAGGGAGAAGCAGGCTCCCCACGGAGCAGGGCGCCCCATTCGGGCTCCATCCAAGACCCTGAGATCATGACCTGAGCCGAAGGCTGACGCTTCACTCACAGACCCACCCAGGTGCCCCAGGACCCAAGCAATTTAATGTTGAGTAAAACCCTGGCCCTTAAGCACTTATGGTCCAATCAATAGTAAACCCAGTTCACATAATGTCGGGGCTGTTGCCAGGGGGCAACAGCCTGAGCTAAGGGGGTGGGCACTGGGTGTGACGATAGGCTTATCCCATCTCTCTTGACAACACTGCCCTTAGGGTGCTTAAACCATCGGAGAGATGAAAGACACACAGAAGGACAGATAGACAATGGACAGGTGATGCTACGTGAGTAGGCAGACACACAGGGAGGGAGGGAGATGGAAAGGAGTAAGAGACAAAGGGGTGGTGAATGGACACGTGTATACACACACACAAGTGGATTTAGATATGGGGACGGTGTAGATGGTAATTGTTGATAGATAGCTGGTGTAGACAGTAATTGTTGGTACTACACTGGAGAAAACCTGAGATCAGAAGACGGCCCGCGAAAATCTCATGTGTTATATACTCCCTACTGCGCATACATACTGCGCGTAACACCCTGCAGGGAAAAGGTCTCATAAGATACACTGGCCAAAAATCCGCATCTTTGGGCAACCAAACTCTCCAGCCGGTGAGTGTAGTTACTTACTGACGGGTCAGTCCGCTGGGTCAGGCCCTGACTCGGTCCCAGAGGGCGAGCCTGAGAAAGCCGCGGGCCGGGCTGAGGCAACAGGGAGTCACCGTGGGTCCAGGAGCTGGAGGGACACGAGGGGGGAGGGGCCAGGGGACACACGAGGGCTCCAGACGCACATGTGTTTGGGTCCGGCTCCTTGCGCTATGTGGGCACGGCTGGGTCAGCAGACTGTGCTGAGCCTCAGTTTCCTCATCTGTAAAGTGGGTATCATTTCTCCACAAAGCTGCTTAGTTTTCTGGTCTGTAGTAGGAATTCTTTTTTTTTTTTTTAATTTCTGCCTCTTTTTTTTTACAAAAGCATCTTGAAGGCTAAAACCGATTCTTTTTCTGATCAAGTTTATGTAGTACAGGTTGTGATTCTGTTTGCTACTTACAAATAGGCTCTATTTGTGGGTACGATCAGGGAATCCCATAAACTATACTTGATAAATATATCTTCAAATAATGAATCACGGGACTAAAAAACGCAAGGAAAGGCCACAGAATTGTCACGACAGTTTCAAACATGGCTGAGTTATCGCCAGTGCCCTTCAGGGTGCACGATTCAGGAGCGATGAGACGCTCTGCCGTGAACACTGAGTCATGTGTTTGCCACCTCTCCGTGGAAGACAGCTCACCGCCGCTCTGTGACAAGCCCGCCCGCTCGTGAAGGTTCGCAGAACGAGTGGCGGGCAGGCTTGCTCACTCCCCCGGGGACCTCATCTAAGATGGTTGCCGCCCTTTGGGCAGAAAGCAAACCCACAGCGTTCACCCTGACCTGAGCGAGAGTTAGTTACGTTTCTTTAAAATTAATTCTAGGAAAGAAAGCAATGCTTTCTGGAAGGGTCTGTATTCACAACTATCCCTAATATAAATAATTTCCCTAAACAAGCGCAGCCTCTGCTCTCACGGAGCGACAAGAGGGACGCCATCAATCCCTGACTGCCCCCATCTCAGCAGGTGACGCACGGGGTCACCGAGCTCCCTCTCCAGCCCCAGCGCGAAACACTGCAAATGAAGACTCTGCACGGAGCTCCTGACCGGTGTTGGGAAGCCCTGGTGTCCCGTGAACGGGTGGCCGGTAAGCCCCCCTCAGCTCGCTGGGCAGCCGGGGCCCTTGGCCACAACAGACCTGGTTACACGGACGTTCCTCAAAATCAGCAGCCTCCCCGACGATGGTTGCCCGACAAGAAGCAAGCGGTCCCCCAGAGCAGAGAGCACGTAAAACATGACGTGCCTAGAAGACAAAGGAAAGCACGCTTTCCCGCCGTTGTCAACTGTAATCAAGTAACACGTAGCTCCTTGTCAACGAGCGTGCACCCCGAGAACTCGATATGATAACACATATGTACAATGCAATAAAGACAGTTGTTCCTAGAAGAGGTTTAGAAAAAACACAGAATATTCGGAGGAGTCTATCTGAGGGCCTGACAGGGAGGGAGCCGATCCCACGCATCGTGGGCCGTCTGCCCTCCACTGGCGGCCGCAGGGGACCCGGCGCAGGGCCCCGAGGAGCACGGCCACGGTGCACGCGAACACGGAGTTCGGGCCCTAGAGTGCCCTGCAGTGTGAGGGAAGAAGGGGTGTGTGTCCAGGGTCAGAGAAACGTTCGCTGCCTTTGGGCCGGATGCTCCGTGTATTTTTGTTGATTCGCTCGGTGTCGGCACAACTCACGCTTCGAGGAGACAAATGGTCAGAGAGCGCTCGCTCTCGCGGCCCCGGGAGACCGCCAGGGGACATTATTATCTTCGAACACTGTCCCACTAACAAAGAGTAACGGCATCTGCTGACTCAGGTACTGCGCGTCACAAACCTGGGAAACAGCGTGGGAGGGGCCTCCCGCGCGCAGGACCGTGCCCTCCTCCTCTCTGCGGCCGCGGAGGACGGCTCCGTGCGGGCCGCGGGCTTACCTCAGCACTGAATGGGTCCACGGTGGACGCCCTGGTACTGGAAGGGGATGCGGCTAGACGCCGGGCTTGCTCACAAGCCCACGCAAGAAGAGGCTCGGAAAAGGGAGCCAGTTCACAGGAGCTGATTCCTGGGGAGAGAGAAGCAGGCCATCCAGAACGCTCGTCAGCACCCTCTCTGGCGTATCTGACACCACCACCTGCCATTAAGAAGTGTGACCACGGTTTTCCTCCTCTTTCCTCTAAGACACACCAACTTAAAAACAATGATAACCAGCAACCTGGGTTGGAAAACCCCATCACGTAGACACTGCCCTTATGGGTGACTTTCTATGCAATTCTTCCTCCTGGGGCTCGTTTCCTCCTTGTGTTCTTAGAACACAATTACATATGTACTTGTAAAGCACCCTGAGGCCCTTTGTGGACTGGAATGGAAAACAGTAAAGTGAATAAAATAAAATATTTCTGTGATTCGCTCAAAGGAGTTTATCTTTGCTCAAGCCTGGGACTGTGGACCCACGATTGTGAGTCCAGCTGGGCGCTGTATAAAATGACAGATGCTTCCAGTAACTTCATCTACTCGATCACTCCCCAAGTTGTGTGTTTGTATCGTCAAGCATTCAAAGTAGACATAGGTGCCCCTTTTGCACGTTAGAAAGCCTATGGGGACGTGGGCTGACGGCCAGTGAAAGCGAATCCAGGAGCTGGAGAGCTGAAAACAAGCTCTCGAAAAGGTCCCTACCACCATGTCTCCTGTGCTCCGCAGAGGTGACAGGGGGGAACGAAGTGACGAGCCAGCTCCCCTCCTCACTCATCCACCCACCAGCCATGGCCTCAGCAGTGTGCTTGGGTCGACTCAGAATCCAGCGTCGCCGTGACCGTCCCATAAAGTGGTGAAACTCCGTAACTCCATGAGACGTCACTTGTCAGCGGACGCAAACGCGGATTTCCCCGACCCGTTCCTCTATACCCGCCTACCTTCAGTCTGTAAAATATCCAAAGGCAGATCGATTCTGGGCTTTTATGGGCATGCCACTTTATCTCAAGATGACGAACGCGGTGTTTATCCTGATAGCCTTGATATGCGACTTCTTTTGGAGTTAGTCGCAATCAACGTAGACAGCAAAAGCCAAAATGCTAAGCATTGCAGGAGACAGGTGCATTGTTTGGTGAGTCAGGAGGTGGCCCGCGCAAGAAGATGGCCTTCTCCGACCGCAAACTACATCTGGGGTGTGAACTGATGGGATCATTGCGTTTTGTGTGAAATACTGGCCAATTCCAAGCTATACCTTAGTTCACAAGTAAAGCTTTCGCCTTATCCAATGAATAAGGGAGTGGAAGGCCAGCTGAGCCCCGCTCCGTGTGAGATACGGATCTCTCAAGTTCCTGAACTGAGATGATTGGCTCCAGGGAAGCAGTTCTCCAGTGTCTTTGCTGAGTAGTAATAATATTATCCTCATTGAGGGGAGTTAAAAATCTTTTACTAAAAATACATTATTCACCGGGAAAAAAAAAGTAGAATGTCCCGGGTGCATGTTTCGGCAGAGCCCTCGTGGAATTTTATAATAATAAGACTTGACACTTCCTGTAACAGCCCTTTCCAGCTCCAAAACATTTCACACACATCAATAAAGGGTTGTCGTTGACAAGGGGTTTAATATGCAGAATACCCCAGGGGCCTCTCTTATCTCCCTGGCCGTTCGACATTTATGTGCAACTTGTGGATGTGAGTTTTCAGCGCCGGGAAGTGACATACGTAGAATGAGCCTGTGTAACCTCCCACCCCTTCCCCACAGGGTTCCAGACGGTCTCTCTGCCCCAGAGGTTCTCAGATGTGATCGCCACTTGGGCTGATTTCTCTCATGTCCACCTAAGCAATAAATAAACCCAGTTATTGGGAAAGATTAAGTAAGAGTGATACGTGTTCCCCAAAGCAGCAAGAAATAACGTGACGGTGGTTGTGAATGAGAAGTTTGCAGCTGAAAGCCACGCTCCTGATTCCATTCGTCGATGCGGTTTGCATACACCTGTGCTAAGACTTCCTTGCTTGCTTGACTTCAGACAGCTCTTGCTACAGCTGAGAGCACTTAGAAATCAGAATTTGAGGGCTTGAGTTCAAGCTGAAGCCCTGCGATATTTGGCCATCTTACTATAGTAAGAAACTTGCTATAGTTTCCCAGGCTGTGAAGGGAGAGCCAGCCGTTTCTGAGAACCCAGGTGAGAGTTTGAGAACCTTGAGAACCAAGGATATTAGTTGCAGGAGTTGGAGAGCTGACAATGAACTTTCTATAGCGTCCCTAAGAGCATGTGTCTTGTTTTCCCCGCGAGTGAATGGGAAAACTTGCTGATAGAACGTAAAACAAGGGCCGCTATCAGCATTTGGTCAGGGAGCATGCAATAAATGTGTTTTGCGAACTATAAAGCACTCCATCAATGCCTATTACCCATGCGACTATGATGACGGTCACTCGGCGTGGACAGAAAGAAGTCCCTCCCCTGGCCCCTGCTTGGTTTCTGCCAGCACCTGGGGGACGACCAGCCTTCCGGCGGCAAAGGACCGCTGCGCTGGGCGCTCCGAGTACTCCGGAGAGACACGTAATGAGATCAGGGAACCAGATACAGAGGAAGCCGGAACATGAGTCTGCAGAGAGCTAGTTCGTCTTCTAAATGAAGAATTCCGCACGTTCCTCTAAAGGGGTCAGCAGGGGGAGACCGCTCGTTCGCATCTAAGGAGGTGAGAAATGGAGGTGCGAAGAGTCCGGACATCCGGTTGGAAGGGAGCGAGGCGGCAGGCCCGGGGAAACCGTCTCTCTGACTCCTGACCTCCACACGTACAACCTGGCCCTGGGCTGCGCTCCAGTCATCGCATCCGGCATTCAATCACAAATAAGGGTTCCTTTGAGTTCTGTAAAGCCAATGCGTCCTCCCTCCTTAATGCGCTCTCCGTTACCGTCTTTGTTTAATGCTTTCAGAGTCTGTTCAGTTAAATCAGATTTACAAGGGTTATGTTATTCCCAAGCCACGTCAGAGCTCTCGCTTATCTCGTATTCTCTCTTTGCAGAGCAAATATGCCTGCCAACCTAAGCAGCATTTTCTTAAAGGAATTTAAAAAAAAAAAAATGAATTTGGCCCAAGGAGCAGGTACCCCCACCTCCTGGGGTTACCGCCATGGCGTCGGCATCGTTGGGCCACCCAGGTACCAGGCCACACACTGTCTAGAATAATTCTTTGCAGAATCAAGAAACGTGAAGAAGACGGCATTTTAAGGCACCTCCGAGCCGAACTCAGCAAGTGGGACGTAAGGCCGGGCTGCCACATTGCAAGTGGGCAGACAGCATCTCACTGTCCCTGAGATTCAGACCCAGACGAACGTACTCAAAGGTGGGAGGACAGCGTGCATTCATGCCTCTTGTTTCCTATTACAAAAACAATACGTTGTTCTTGGAGGAAAAAACAAAGGCAAGTAGGGGCGCCTGGGTGGCTTGGTGGTTAAAGCCTCTGCCTTCGGCTTGGGTCATGATCTCAGGGTCCTGGGATCGAGCCCCGCATTGGGCTCTCTGCTCAGCAGGGAGCCTGCTTCCTCCTCTCTCTCTCTCTCTGCCTACTTGTGATCTCTCTCTGTGTCAAATAAATAAATAAAATATTTAAAAAAAAAACAAAGGCAAGTAAAAAGAAAGTTAAAAAGTACGGTACCAGATACAACGTCTGTCGGCACCCCTGAAGGTATCTTCCCACAGATTTTTATGTTCACACACACATATTTTCGGAAGTGGCATTGTCACAGGCATCACTATTTTATAGCCCATTTTGCCCTTTGTAACTTACAACTCTGTCCAGACGGCCGACAGGCACAAGACAAGGTGCTCGGCATCGAGTGTCATGTGGGGAATGCAACTCAGAACCACAGGGAGAGGTCACCCCACCGCAGGGAGAAGGACGAGTATCAAAAAGCGAAAGACGGCAAGCATTGGTGGGCCTGTGAAGACGTTAGAACCCTTGAGTGCCCGGGTGAAGGCACAGCGGGAAACGGCTGGGAGGCTCCCCAAAGATTTAAAAACAAAAATGCCACGGGACCCAGCAATCACTGCTCTGTCGTGAGCGGGGTTGGGGGGTGCACCTGTGAGGGAGAAGGCAGACGCTGGCCCATGGCTCTCTCCCCTCAGTGCTTCTGAGGGGAGATCATCGCGTTAGGTCCACAGATACCAATCAAATGGAAAGCCATGATCAGTGAAAAAGTGTTCTATATCAAACATTGGTATTTTCCTTGTTTGATTGAATAACCTGTCCCTTTGCCCAGCAGATATCATTAGTTTAATAAACTGAGATTTATGATATTCATAATCTGTTTATTGAATTCATATAAAATTATTGAAAAGTAATATACCATAACTCATCCTTTTCTTTAAAATATAAATATTCATTGTTTATGTCCTTCAGATGAAGGGGAATGTTCCCAGAGCTTGCAATGAATATCATTACCTCCTATCTCACATTATATATACACGGGCTGAGGAATTGAGAAACTTCTTTAATAAAGACCCTGACAGACCGCGGAGACTGAATTACGGGTTTTAATAACCACCCTTTCAAATATTTGCATATCCAACTTGTTCAGAAGTTATTGATTTGTTTGCCTTTTATTCTTACAGAAGCCTGATCCGAAAGCGTGATCACAGGCCCGCACTTCTCTGTTCGAGGTTTCTTCAGGTTTGGCCAGGACTCCGAGCAGGAAGGAGGACACCTGCTGTAACCCCTCTCCCGGCCAGCTCCGCACCGGGCCTTACGGCCACCTGCTGCCGTAACCCTCACACGTCACCCCGTGGACCTCCGGGTCCGTTTACACGGCCTACGACGTCACCCTGGACCGTGGGCCTTTCTCCTGCCTGTGCCAGTGCCCGGTCAGCAGCATCACTGCCCACGTGAAACGACCTGCCCGTGGCCCTGGCCGTCCATTCCTACCACCCACATGGTCCCCAGGTCACTAAAGTCAAGTTCACGGGGTAAATCTGGTCATGCCGCATCGCAGCCGAAAAACATTCCATGACCCTCTTGTCGGTCACACCAGGTCCAGGCTCTGCGGGCCTCTCCTGACCCCTCGCCGTCTGGCCCCAGCCTTGCTGGGTGGGTGCAAATGCCCGGACCTGTATCATCCCTCGATAGGCTCCCTGTAGAAGATTAATCAGCTCCTGATTCTCAACTCTTTTAGTAGTCTCCATTTTTGCAAAGCATTGTACGACGGGAACAGTTTCCTTTATTCAACGCATAATAATAATTGATACTGTAGATGCAGAAAAGAGAAGTAAAAGCCAAGGACAGGTTTTCATTGTATATTTAAAGATTATCATTTACGCGCATGCACTTGGGGACAATATTCTAATTTAGCAAAGTGACATAAAACTTTAGAACATTTTTCATTTTGTGGATAATGAGGGTATTCGTGGTTGGACATGCTGTTTAGGGCCAAGCTGCTGCATAGCTTTTCCCAGAAACCCACTGCCCACCCTATGGTGTTCTTCTCGGTTATCTGTGGGGGGTGTTTACTCTCATAGGTGTGGTAGACTGTGCTACCATTTGGGGAGTTAAATTGCTGCATTTTCCTTTAAAAATCTCGATCCATGCTTTTTCTCATGGAACATCAGGGTTCCATCCTTTGCTCTCTTCTCTAGCAATCTTTGTGCAATGGGAAGGGGACCCTCGGTGCCGAGTTCGTAATTCACCGGTGAAGACAGGGCTCTGTGAGACTAGAAATTGTTTCACTAGATTCCATCCACGGAGGGCAGGAAGCCTAGAATGTAAAACTGAATTAGGACTGTTTTTATTAAAAAGGAGACTACACTGAAAAACGAAGCAGCACCTCCTGGCGGGGGAGCCACGGCCCGAGGCCAGCCCTCCCTTCTGGAGCTTTCTGCCCCCAGCGGCCAGTGGACGGGGTGCTGTGGGGTGGCCGGCCCGGAAAGCACCCAGTGGAGGTGGACAGTCCACACCTAATTTCTCTTTCCATTGCCTGTCTCAGAGGGAAAATATGTTTTCACAAAATTACCAACCCTCCACCTAATGAATCTTCACATCAGCAGGGGGCTTGAGGGTCATTTTCTCTTCTCCGATAGTCAAACAATGACATCACTTTTGCTACTTGTATAGGAAGAGGCTGCAAGTACTTAAATACTCATTTCATCTGCCGGATATAGATAAAGATGTTGGGTCCACCCAATGTTTCTTAATCCTGTAATTGTTTCCAGATAAATTTTGAATAATATTTATTATCCCATATAAAAAGGAAAGCAGAGATTCCATTTAGAGTCAAAGAAGCCTGCTGAGAGGTTCCTAACGCCATCAGAGCCCGCAGGGAGGTCCCAGGAAGGATCAGGCTGTGACCTCATGTTGGTGGTGAGGAATCTGTATAAATACGATGTAATAGTTTGAAAATCTGAATTAATTCCTTACCAAAAATAACTCTTATTTAAGGATAATAACAGGCAATAAAAAAGAGGGTTATCAAGGTTAAGTCCAAGAGGCATTTTTACCTACTCTTCCCAGAATTCCTCACCAGTGACCCAGTAACAAGGGACGGATGCATGATGTGCACGCATTTCCCAGGTTTTCATAAAGCGCTATAGCAGGTAACTCGGGTCCCTCCCGAGCGCCATCGCGGCTGGACCAGCCCGGGGAGGGGAGCAGGCCTGCAGAGGGTGCCCGCCCACAGCAGGAGCGCTGCCCCCCTGGGGGGTCCTGGCTGGGGGTCTCGGGCACTGCCCCCCGGGGGTCTGGCTGGGGGTCTTGGGGCTCCTAGTCCTGCTGCACAAAGTACAGACAGTTGATCCAAGTGGTACCTGTAGATCTTTTCACTCAACTTAATTACACTTTCGTACTGTCCTTTGCTAATCCCAAAGAGGATCTGTCTGCAGGTGGGACGGGTCTATACCTGGCATGAGCGGTGGCCGCTTGTGTCGTCTTCCCGCCGCCCCGTGAGCACTGAGGAGCTGCAGTCAAAGGAAGCAGCAAAGGAGGCCAAGTCTAAACAATCATCTCAAGGGCAACTTCCTCTCTTTCATAAGTCATTATCAGGGTTTCTTAAATAAGAACATCCTTATAATTAAAATGATAAATGATAAGATTGATAATCATAATAATTAGCAATTAATAAGACTTGGATAATAATTATATGTGCGTTAATATGATATACACAACATAGATAAGAAGGTGTGTAATATGTATCAGTAGTATCTATAGGGTCCCTGGTGGCTCAGTCTGAAGCATCCGCCTTGAGCTCAGATCATGGGATCGAAACCCCAGTCGGGCTCCCTGCTTCTCCCTCTCCCTCCACCTGCTGCTCCCCCCTTGCTTGTGCCCAGAATGCTCTCTCGCTCTCTCTCTCTCTGCTCTCTCTCTCTTTTTCTCTCTGTGAAATAAATAAAAAATATTTAAGTAAAAATAGTATCTATGATATCAATACATGTAACACACAATATATTAAGGTACACATTTAACCATATAATTTATATCAGTGCGTTGTCTAACATTAATACAGGACATACTATCCATATTATATTATGTAATAAATATAATTAACGATAATAAAATAAATTTCAGTAACCGTGAATATGAATGACAACGTAGATGAATGACAACATGGCTAATAATGACTATGGCTATCTCTTCTGGAAAAGTCAAGTGGAAGTTCCCCGTTTACGACACCCACCTTCTCTGAATCCCCTCAAGGCCCCGGCGGGGTGGGAACGGTGGGTAAGCTGAAGGACAAAGCTTCCTCTCACATCCAGGCAGAAGGCTGTCCGGGGGAGAAAGGCAGGGGCACGCAGTAGACGACGCCGCGGTCCGAGGCAGACGGTGCAGGGGGCTCCCTCGCGCACCAGCAATGCCGGGACCCCTCCCGTCCCCCGCCCCCCGCCCCCCGCGCTGCTCCCAGCCCGCCGGCTGCTGCTCCTGGGTGGTCTCTCCCACAGGCGCGGGCTAGTCTCCGCCGGCTTAGAGCAAAAGGACTTCACATTTACTTTTGAACACCGATCGCTAGACCTTTCCAATACTTAATGCCTTGCTTTTTATAATCCATTTGAGTATTCCATTAATCGCCTTCCTTACCCCGCCACACACACACCAGACTAAATAGCCCCTTGTCTGCTTCCCAACTCAAGTGCCCCACGCGGGCGCTCTCAAGGTTTTCCTTGGACTTAGAAAGCTTATGCATGAGTTATTTTTCTTCCGGCTGGTTAAAATCTGCTGAAATAGTGCAAATCAGATGTCAAACATTTTTTAACACAGTAGCATTTAACAAAAACCCAAACAAGTAAATAAAACTACAGCGTACTGGATTCCTAGCAGGCTTACTTGTAACGGCCAGTGGGAGATTCTGCTAAAGCGAAATACTCACTTCAGATCATGAACAATTACAAAATTTTAGAAAGGGAAAGAACTTACTTGAGTATGACTCATGGCACTGATGAGATATGGGGTCGGGGCAGAATAAAGTACGCAGTTCTCACGAGCATGCGTGCGTGTTTGATTCCAGAAGAGAACGCAAGTCAGACCCACACATTTGATTCTTATTGATTGGGTTAGTCATTCAGAAAAAAAAATCCATATGTAGAAAATTTAAAAAAAACAAGAAATCTAAGTGGCCCAAGTAGATTAAAGCTAAAAGCAGACCTTCAGGTGGAATAGACATTCCAGGTGGTGATGAAAGATATATTTTTACAAATTAATGTTTATTTTATAATATACAGATAGACACTTGTAAGGCTATATATCGCAATGAATTCATATGAATTCAGATGCGTACATTTATATGTGTACATACGGCGTGGATAGAAAATCAGTTTCTATTTGTGAGAGGTGCTTTTCCTTCTTTAAAACTGAACGCACAAGGCGGGCCTCGCCCTTCGGTAGAGCCCGCGAGTCCGTGCACCCACCTCGCGTTCTGCAAGGGAACGAACCACCCCTGTCCGTGGTGCCCAGGTCACAGCTCGGGCTCTTGGCTAACTGCCCAGGACAGCCCAGGTAGCCTTGCTCCGAGCCACGGTCTAGGCTGCTGCAGGGCCCCTGAGCCCGCAGCCTGAGGGACCGGCCCCAGCAAGACAGGCTCAGGGCAGGAAGGACCAGACAGACTAACAACGGGCCCTCGTATGGCATTTCACAGTTTTTGAAAAAAGGCCCAAATGTTGTTGAATGCAGGAAACCACAGGCCCATGCCCTCGGGCCCTGCTCGGCTGGGACGTGGGCCTGGTGGGTCACGAGCTCTCCCTGCTGCTCGCAAAGTCCTGAGTGTGCCACAGTCCGTGGGACGCGCCCGGGACGGGGAGGCCAGAAGCCGCCGGGGCCCCGAGTGGCGGGCGGCTCGCGGGCGAGGGGCAGACACAGTCCACACGGCAGACTCGCCGCACACGGCCGTCTTCACGCGCACAAACCAGGAGATCGCCAAGCATAATGCCCAAAGCCCTGACTCCCCGAACGGAGGAGAGTGGGCCCCTTTCAGTGGGGATGGGAGGAATATCCCGAGGAGGATCGTAACATCGCAGGAGGTTGAGACACTTTCTGATTCGTTCTCACACGCAGTGTCCTCAAACGTTTCTTTGTCCAATACTCCCCTAGTTTCGAAAGGGAGAGATGGTCAGTCAGCCAGAAGCCTTGACGGGGTCCCTGCTTCCACGAGGTCAGTCCTGAGTTCAGGGGGTCAGGCCCGAGACGAGACCGAGGCGCAAGGCGGTGGCGGTGCAGCCTGGGCCCAAACCCCATCTCTGCCGGTTCCCGCGGGCCAACCGCGGCCCCTCGTCTCCTGCCCGTGGAATGGCGCGGCCCCGGTAAGTCTCCAAGGCCGCCGACTGTCGACCCACAGAGGCAGCTCGGGATGGGGCCTGGCGCCCAGCTGTCCCCACACGCTCGGTCCTCGTTCAGAACCCGAGTCCCGCAACCGCAAACGCCAGGCACGGCCCGAGGCAACACCAAAGTCAGCACTTTCAGAAGAGAAAATACTTGTTGGATGTATTGCATTGAGGACGGGGGAACCCATTCCATATTAAATGCATCTCAAAACTCTGTTATGACTCTCTTTACTGAGGATTTGCTTTAGCTTCTTAAAATCCTTAAGAAGCGTTTACTAATAAAAATCACAAAATGCTGATTGGATTTTCTTGGATTCCTGTGGGATCAGGGATGAGCGTTAACACGGCAGAGATCTGATGAACCTCCGAGGACCAGAGCCCGAGTCTTAGAGTCTGACTGCAACCGCCTACATCTTACATCTCAGACAGATTACTTCGTTTTCCCCAGCCTCGGTTTCTCCGGCTGGAAACCTGCAAGCAGAACCCTTAGTTTGCGAGGTACTCTTAGGACTGGAGATCGCGTAGACTTCCTGAGAAGCAGCAGAAGCCCACTATTTCCTACTTCCCACTGTAATTGTGGGGTGATACTTGAAATCATCGCATTTAGAATCTTTGCTCTCAAGAAAGGTGAGTTGGTTCTTGTATTAGTTTCCTCCCGCTCTCCCATGCCCTGCGGGGCTTACACGGCAGAACGTTAGCATTTCACGCTTCCAGAGGCTAGAAGCCAAAGACCGGGGCATCTCATGGTCGGTCCTGCTGAGGGACGTGAGGGAGAGTCTGTCCCAGCCTCTGTCCTCGGTTCCTCGGTGGCCATTTCATCTTTCTGTGGCATCATCGCCGTGTGTGTCTGTCTCCAACGGTCTTCTGTTTACAGGGATAGTGATCATGTTGCATTGGGGTCCCTCCTAATGATCTCATCGTAACTCAATTACCTCTGCAGAGACTCATTCCTCAAATAACCTAACATTCTGACGTCCTGGGTGTTAGGATTCCAACATATGAATTTGGGGGCAGACAGTTCGACCCATAATAATACGTACCTGGAAAAAAAAAAAACAGTAAAAAGAGCAAGAGGGTGACAAGCACAGAGGGAGGAGGCAGCGCTGGGGCCAGTAGGAGGCAGGAGTGGGGCGGAGGACAGAGAACAAGGCAAGTCTGGGCCTCGGGTCAGGAGGGTCAGTTGTAGCGGCTGGTCTGAAACTCCAATGCGCCCTGACTCTCAGTGGGTGTGTACCGGGTGCACAGACTTGAAAGATAATAAAGGAGAAAACAGACGAGAGTAAGAGAGTGCTTTGCACTCTTTTGGAAAATGAGAGAGTTAAAGTCCCTCAGCTTTGGGCTGAACCCCCCTCCAACTCGCAGAGACTGCCCAGAGAGGCAAAAACCCTTGATCAAAGCCAGCCAATAATGGAGGACAACAGCGGGCTGGGCTGCCTCTCTCTCCCTTGAGTTGAGATTTTTATACACATTCTGGTGGCCGTCAACCTACGTCACACACCCCATACTCAACCTACAGGATTCGGCAGGCCTTGGCGGCATTACGAGGGACTGTTGGCAAGCCTCTCCCTGCAATGGAGACAGATATGAGCCATGGGGGCCCCATGTCCATCATTCAGAGTCGCCTATTAAAGACCATTTGCCATGGGAAATGACAGGAGTCTTTAGGTCACGGCTTCCCTGAAAGAAGTCTTCACAGCCAGACCTAGTAGAACCAAATTCAAGTCCCTCAGCCGAAAATTCTCTCTAGATAACCACCCACGTCTCTGGGCCACTGCGCAGAGAATTAAAATAATTGTTTAAATTACACTGGGCCTCCAAGGCAAATACTTCACCCATAGTTTAAAATGTTTAAATATAGTCAAGACTCACCCACATGACAAAAAATTATTTTTCCCAAATAACACATGGTAAAGAAGTGACTTATCTTATGAGCAGAAATCTCGTCTTACGCTTCTTCTCTGTCCTTGGGCAGAGCATTCTTTCAATCAGTAATAATCACCGAGCAATAGCGTGCTTATAATATACCAGAGCTTTTGGAAAAACAAATATGTACATTGGCTTGAAGTTTTATTGTACTGCTCAAAATATAGACCCTCATCACAGGATGATGATGTCAAAAGCAAGCAGTTACTTGTGTTGAGAATGCCAACTCTGAGAAAATGTCAAATGTTGTGATGTGGAGTAATTAACCAGAAGGAAATGCTGTGCCAACATGCATGAAAAGGAAGAGATAAGCAGGAGGCTGTTTCTTATCGTGTTTTCCACAGCGTGTGTAATCCCAGTGATCTCTGTTATTCGTTCATAACTGGGTAATAGAGCACGTATTGTGCTCTGATACCTTCACGCTATTGCCATTTTTAAAGCCTCTGATACATTCCAGGAAGTGTCGACATTTAACACACTTCGAATTGAGGTCATTTAATCCTCATAAAAATTCCAGAAAAAAAATATTATAATAGTCACACATAGAGGTGAAGTCCAGTGTCCAAAGGTTAAGTGAATTTTTTCTAGGGTACAACTAAGACAACTCAGGTCTTCTGCATCTGAATTCCTGCTGTGTCGATCTACATAGCTAAATCCAAGGATAAATTGATAGAGGATCGGTCAATAGATTAATGGATAGATGATAGATTTATTGATAGATGATAGATAAATGATATACCAATAAGTAAATTGAGAGATGGTAGATTGAGCAATATATAAATAGATGATAGATAGGTGATAGACTGATTCGTAGATGACATGTTGATAAATTGATAGATGACAGATCAATTGATAGATGACAGATTGATAGATGATAGATCAATAGATAATTGATAGATGATAAATCAATACAAATATAGATAATAAATACAGATAATACACAGAAAGAGAGAGAGGAAGGAAGGAAGGAAGGAAGGAGAGAAAGAAGGAAGGAAGGAAGGTAGGAAGGAAGAAATTGTGGGCACTGGCTTCTACTTCTCCTCCATTCCGTACTCTGTGCACTCATATTAGAGGGGCTGGACAACGTAAAATAACATATCTCAGACTCTTTGCAGCTGAGATCTGGATGCAGTTTAGTTTCTGCCAAGAAGATGCATGCAAACGACATTCCGAAGATGGAACGGGCAGAAAGCATCTTCCCTGCGCACTGACAGCTGGGTGCTGAGTTTGGGCAGTCTCTGGACCGCATGTTTTAGTCCTGGGTGTCAGGCACCGTGGTGGCCACAGCTTGCTAACTGTGGCCACCTCTGCACAAAGTGAGCCTGGAACACCTGCTGTTTGCACAAAGCTCAGCTCATGAAACTTGAACGTAACTCAGCAGTGTCTCAAAGAGGGCAAACAGGAGCAGGGTCTGGTAAGATCTAGAGGGCTGGACAGAGGGTGGTGTTAGCAGAATTTAGTGAGTACGGTCTGCACGGATTGGGGACTGCAGGAAGAGACAGGACCATTCAGGTACGCGAGTCCACAAAGCATTATGTTAAATCAGTTTTCCTGCTGTCTTACGATGGCAAAAATCTGGGTCGTAAGGAAGTGTTTTATTACAACTTGAAATAAGAGAGTTTGCTTACATGTTTTGTAGTGTTTATCTATTGAGCAAGTCAGAGTTCATTTCACCAGTTACTGTTTCTGTGTGATTTTCCTGGACCTCGGGATGGCAGCTCTGGCCAGCTGGACCATGGAGCTGAACACCTCGTGGTAAGCCCCTGACTTACTTTCTTATCATTCATACCATTTTGCAAGCATTGAACTTTCTCAACAGAAGTGGTATCTGTTTCCTGCAGTGAATACTTCCCTCTTGCTTTTTAATAAGCTATTCCAATGTAGATAAATGGCTTTATTTGTTAAATGTCTTTCAAATATTAGAACGAGTCTTTGTTGCCAGGTGCCAATGCGTAAATCCAAAAACTGTGGGAAATAGCCTACGGAGAGCTGGGATTCTGAGCTCCGCCCATCAGAGGGCTGGGATTCTGAGCTCCGCCCATTGGTACCACCTGTCCAGCTTTTCACCAGATGCCTCAGCTCTACTGTCCAGTACTTCAGTGCAATAGTTGGGGGCGGGGAGACAAGAAATTTTTTGTAATACAAGCCAACTTTTTACTGGAGAGGCTTAAGAATCTAAGACACGATCAGCAGGCAAAAGAGGCAGCAAAAAGCCCGTGGGGAGGGGCACGCACCCCACCCTAGCCTGTATGTGGGGCACAGGCACATTCCTCACCCAGACAAGCCAGCCAAGCTTCCTGCTAAGAAAACTGGCAGCACTTAAAACAAAGACCTCTGGATACCGATATCTGGGAATCCCATAGCAAAACAGCCTTCTTACCCCATCACTCTAAATAGTCAACCATCCCTATGTATGCACATGGAGGTTCCAGAGAGTTTTGTAATACCATTATCTAGTCTAAACCAGGGGTTTGCAATTTATGGCCACAGGCTAAATCCAGCCCATAGCCTGTTTTATAAACAACAATGAACTGGAGTATAGCTGTGCCCGATGGTTCATGTGCTGAACTTCTTGCTACTTCTTGCTACTTCAGAAGACCTGAGGAGCCATGAGAGAGAGTGCGCAGCTTCAGAGCCCGTCCCGCTTACCTCCTAACCATCTACAGGCGACACGAGCCCATCCTGGCCTCAACAATGAACTAACAACCAGGACCCTCAAGGGTTTGGGGAAAAGGAACCCCTCAAATTTATTTCAACCACCTTCCAGCATCCTTCCTCCAGTCATCCTCCCCAAAGCCCACTGCCCTATAAAACCCCCTTAATATATTTCCAACAAAGAGCAAGGAGGACCCCAGGGAACAGGCTTGGGGCACACAGGCTCACGATGGTCCTGATGTTCCAGGTGGCTGGACGGTTCACCCC
The DNA here is from genome assembly GCA_028533885.1 of Nasua narica. NCBI lineage: Eukaryota > Metazoa > Chordata > Mammalia > Carnivora > Procyonidae > Nasua > Nasua narica. Next base: position 1,608,593 of record CM052811.1, on the reverse strand, counting down.
ATGCCGGGCTCGTTCTCAGGCAGAATGTCCACATCTGGATAGACCTACGTTCAAAATTCACTTTGTGTACTGTATCGCTTCTTTTTAAAAGATTTTATTTATTTGAGCGAGAGAGAGAGAATCCCAAACAGACTTCCCACTGAACATGGAGCCCGGCGCGGGGGCTCCAACTCACGACCCTGAGATTATGATCTGAGCCAAAATCAAGAATCAGTCACTTAACCGACTGAGCGACCCAAGCACCCCTGTGTACTACATCTTAATAACCAAATCTTACGGTGAGTCATACTACAGGTCATAAATTTTACAATGTTATGCACAGAATGTACTTATGAGGGCGTATATTACATTGTGTGTATTGATACATATATATGCACACATGTGTACACATAGCCTAAATCAGATCATGTAGATCCCTTGTGTATAAAAATATTGTATATTGCTGATTGTAAGTCAAACTGAAGAATGAGGGAATGAATGCAGAGATGCAGGTTTGAGCTCCTGCTACCAAGAGATACTTTATTACAGAGAACTTCCTGAGGATCCTGCTGCTAAATATAGACTCCCTTCCATTATAACAAGAAATGCTCTTATAGAAGGAGTGATGGGGGGAGGTGCCTAGGTGGCTCAGTCATTAAGCCTCCGCCTTCGGCTCAGGTCATGATCCCAGAGTCCTGGGATCGAGCCTCGAGTTGGGATCCTTGCTCAGCGGGAAGCCTGCTTCTCCCTCCCGACTCCTCCTGCTTGTGTTCTCTCATGCACACTGTGTCTCTGTCTGTCAAATAAATAAGTAAAAATTTTTTTTAAAAAGGAGTGATTTTCATTCTCATCACAAGAAAGATTCTCTAACTCTGTATGGTGATGGCTCTTAACCTGGTGATCACTTCACGATGTATACAAATATAAAATCATTGCTTTGTACATCTGAAACTGATAGATACAGTGTTATATGTCAACCATACCAGTAGATGGATGATAGCCAGACAGAATGACAGATAGATAGATAGATAGATAGATAGATAGATAGATAGATAGATGATAGATAATAGATAGGTATATAGATAGATAGATAATAGATAGACAAACAGATAACAGACAACAGACAGACAGGTAGATAAGAGAGAGAGATGACGGAGAGGTGACAGGCGGTCAGAGCTGGGTGGTAACACTTTCCGGCTCACTGACCCATGCAGGGTGGTCACAGGAGCACTCAAGCTCAGAGAGGGGCTCGGCCAGCTGCGAAGGCTGTGCATGGGTCTGTCTTACTTCTCAGACTCACCTCGGCACGAATTCCAAAGCAAGCACGCTTCAACAAAGCCTGCTACCAGAGAAACCTAATACCATAAGCAATTACCCAAAAAATATCCTTTCCGGAACTCTGGACCTGACTGAACAGCCTCGCCAAAAAGTCATATGTATCAAATTCAAGATGGAGACTTTTCCCCAAGCTACTTACAAAACGAAAGATCATGAACTTTTCTTGCAGCTGCCAGGAATCACGGATGCAGGGTCTCTGCCTTCCACGTGTGCTCACACGAAGCACTTACAGGACCCGCTGCGAACAGAGAGACTCAAGTCTTGCAACAAAGGAAGAATCAATACCAAAGCCAGAGAGCCACAGGAGAAAAAATGAATGAAACTTGGGAAACAAGGAGATTGTTGTGTGTGACTCAAGGGCTCTGCCGTGCCGTCCCCGGCTCTCCGACTGCAGCCGTCTCAGCCCCGGCTCTCTGACTGTGGGGCGATCTCAGCTCGTGGGTCTGAGAGCATCGGCCAGGTGGGCAGGACCAGTGAGCGGCCTGCAAGGCGGCTGTGGGAAGTGCGGGCAACAAGGAAGCACTGACTGCAGTATCGGGACCCGAGGAACCACAAGGGACGCAGCTGCTCTGCAAAAGAGCATCCAGGAGCCCCCGCGTGGGGAAATGCAGAGCACACATCAGGTGGTTTCAGTTTTAGCTTTACCATCAAAGGCCTGTCTCTGAGCTTGGCACGCGTGCGCCTGAACCCCCCATCACCTTCCTCCAGCAGCCCCCGCAGTAATGACCTCATGCTCCAAGTGTGGACCGTGGACAGCGGCGTCAGCATTGGCCCATAGCGACGCCAAATATGGAGCCAGGCCCCAGACCCCTGGAGCAGAATCTGCATTTCAACAAGGCCTGGGTCACGTGTGCACCCCAGAGTCGAGGAAGCACCCCGGAGAACTTCCTCGAAACCCGAGTCCCGCATATGGGCTCCAAGCTCGGTGGCTGGGACTGCTCTCTCCATCTTCCGGAAGTCTCCGGATCATGGGCTGCTGCCCCGCGCCCCCGTGACTGGGACCCCACGCCCACAGGGCCACAGAGCCAGTCTGGGAGGCCCAGCGCCCTCCTTTCATTGATGAGGAAATGGAGTCAGTCCCCGGTTGAAAGCAAAACTGGACACAGGAGAGAGTACGCCTCGCAGCTTTCCTGGCTTCCGGTTTACTTCTGTTTCTTACTCTGTCGTGAACAGAGCACAGGCTGGGGTTCAGGAGAAGGGTTGGAGGAGCCACGTCCGTGGGACAAGAAGTCAGAGGGAGAGGCCGGGGCAGCGTCCGGAGCCTCCGGGAGGGCATGGAGCCCCAGGACCCAGTCGGAGCAGGGAGCCTGGACAGGCCCTCCCGTACCCTGTGTGACACCCAGGGTCACTGCTGGGCCTCCACTGGTTTCCTGCGCACTGCCCTCTGGCCTTCCCGCTGGGCTGCGGCCCCCGGTCAGCGGATAATGTGTCCTCCTCGCCCACCGCCTGCAGCTGCGTGGTCAAGCGTCTCGGAGCCCACGCCTGCCGCGGCCGGCTCTTCCTTCCCGGCCCCGCCGGACTCCAACACCAGCCTCCAGGGCTCGAGTGTTTCTCTACCCTTCGAGGCCTGAGGAGGAAAACGTGCCACAATCACACACACTAATCTCTTCCCCTCCATTGCTGTGCACACAGGGCAGTAATTCGTACAAGACGCACACTGGAGAGACGACAGACGGGCCTGTCCCCATGGGGTCCCTGGAGGGATGCGTCCCTCTCACAGCTCACAGGACAGCCGTGGCCCCTTCCTCCTCATCAGGCCCCTCACAGTGGCCGGGAGCAGGGTTTGGCCTCGGTTCGCTAGAGCTCCTAGCTCTCAGCTGGAAACCTCTTTGGGAAGTAGAAATGCAGTCTTGCCGTCGAGACTGTGTCGTCCCAATTTCCCTCCCTGTCGCAGGGACCCAGCATCTGACCTGGTGATGGGAGCCCAAGAGGGCCCCAAAGAACGAGGCAGAGAGGCCGGAGCAGGAGGAGGGAGGAGGGGAGAGAAGCGATCGCTACTGTCACACAGTTCGGAGACACCAGATGAACTCACAGCCCGTCAGCCGAGGCTGCCCGGCAGGACACCGCAGACCACAGACGGGGCAGCCCAAACTACAGAACCTCATTCCCTCAACCCCCGGAGCCCGCCGGTCCGGAATCCAGGCGCCGCAGGGCCGTGCTCCCTCTGAGACAGGCCCGTCCTCTCTGGCCTCCTCCAGCTTCTGGAGGCCGTGCTTCTGCCGTTCTTTGGTTTGGGGACACATGGCTCCAGTGTCCGCCCCTGTCGCCATGAGGCCTTCTTCCCTGTGTGCGTCACAGCCAAATGTGCCTCTTCGTAAGGGACACCGGTCATTGGAGAAGCACCCACCCCAGACTGACTTACTGGACTTACCACCGCTGCAAAGACCCGCTTTCCAAACAAGGTCACGTCCACGAGGCCGATGGGATAAGACCTCAACCTATGTCCTTTGCGGGCCCAAGTCAACCCACAGCAGGTTCCGGCAGAGGTCAAGACAAGGGGGAGGCCGCGGCTGACCTCCGACAAGACACGGAACTGCGAAGGCCAGAGGGTCCTGGGCGAGGACCGTCGGGACCAGAGGGCTGAGGAAGAGCCCCTTGCGAGAAGCGTGGGGCCTGGTGGGAAAGCTGACGTAGGCGAAGAGGCCGTGATGCCACGGGGAGGACGCGGTCTGTTGGTTTTAGGCACAGACGGAGGCACGTCGTGCGTTGGCGGAGGCCAGGATGGGAATCAGGAAGCTGGGGATGCGGAGTGTTTACTGATGGAGGGAAGTCGGCACAGTGAGGGGGTTCAGCCGTGGGCAGGAGGGAGACCGAGCAGATGTGGGGGGAGACCCTGCAAGTAGGTGAGGGAAGAAGCAAACAGGAGGGGGGAATTAGCAGCGAGGAAGGGCTGGAGGCCTAGTCCTTCAGTCGTCAAATACGGATCCAGGCTCACCCGTGTGTCACACTTTCCAGGTGCGCAGGATACGGCGGCCAGAGGGGAACCGCTCCCTCGTGGGGCTGGGGCTCTACCGAGGGTGGGGGGAGATGGGCATGGAGAGGAAGGGGGTGGGGCGGAAGGCAGGGTGAAGATAAAGTTAACTTTATAATATGTTCGAAGGTGAACTATGACCTGATAACTCGGAGGAGAGGGCTGTCTGTGTGGGGAAGGACACGATTCTGAAAAAGGTGGTCGAGAGGGCCTTTCCGGGAAGGCGTCTTTGAGCAAAGTCTTGCAGGGATTGAGACCATGGTTTGGATGGTCATCTGGCCCTGGGATGGGAGGGATCGTTCAGGCCACTGAGACGTCCACACTGAGCTGTTGGGGGGCGTGGGGCAGCGCCCTCCCTGGCCCCGTGCGCCAGGTCCCCTGCACCTGCGGCGTCCTTCCTTCAGACCCTGCCCCTAGCTACCACTCAGCCTGCAAGCCTTAGGACAGTCAGGACCCCAGGAAGCCTTCCCTGCCCTCCCCGGGGGATCGGGACGGGGGCCCCTCTGCGCTCCACTCTGCACTCACTCTCGCAGGGGTCTCAGGGTATAGCCTAGCCTCCCTCCCCTGAGAGTGGGACGTGTGTCTCACGCTGTCCTTCCGTCTGGCCCTGTGACAGCAGTCACACAGTGGGGCTTGGGACCCCAAGGGTAGTTGCTGAATAACAGATTAGAGAGAGGAAGGGAAGGGAGAGGATGGCAGAGAGAGAGAGCAGATAAGCAGGAGGGAGAGACAGAGGGAGAGGAAAGGAGGAAGGGTACTTGGAGTAAAGGAATCCCTGGGCCACGTGCAGGTTCATGAACTATGGGAAAGAAATAGAACAAGCCGGGTAGAGTGAGAACTTATCTTCCTGATCTTTCATTCCCATCCATTCTCCGCAGTCACACAGATCTTTCTAAACCTCTGACAGTTTTCCTCTCCTGCTCTAACATCTGTGGTTGTTTCTTCACCTCCAGACGACATTAAAACCAATCAGCCCCAAAGCGAGACTTACATTATTTGACAAAACTTAGCCTTGATGGTTCCCTAGCTTGGGCCAGATGGAGCCCTTATTGAATTCAGGACACGCTCTCCATTTTTCCATCACCAGGACTCTGCTCACACGTCCTGTAACATCCCTTACCGCTGCCCGGGAGATCTTACCCCTCTGCGATGGTTAAGCTCACATGCCGTTGATAACCCTGTCTCCTTCCAGCCTACCTCCCGTTTTTCTAACCTTGTCTTCACGCTCTCCTGGCTTTGCCTTGATTTATGGATGTCAAGTGTAGGCTGCACATTTCTGACCCATCAGAAGGTTCATGAGACACTTTACTCACCTTTGCTCTTTCCTCATAGCTCAGCATCCTAATAAATCCTAATAAACACTTTGTGGATGGATGGATGGAAGGATGGACGGACGGAAGGACAGACAAATGAACGAACACGGCTTCAGGAAAACTGGCTGGTGGGTAGTGGGGACAGCACACAACTAGAATTCGGGAGAGGTGGGCTCGGCTCTCCCTCCCCCCAGCTGTGGGACCTCGGACGGCCAGGGAAATCAGTTCCAGGGAACGGCCCCTCAGGACGCAAGGAGCCTCTATAAAATCAACTTTCTCTGACGCTTCTACTCCTCTGCAGCTTTCTAATTTGCATGCAGCAAAAACTGCAAACATTTGAAAGACTCCTTCTAGTTCATTGACATCTCACAACATCCTATTTCCACAGTTTTTACAAGGTGGGTCTAATCACTATGAATTACGGGAAGAAAATGAATAGGACTTCATGGATGTATGAAATCTCTGAGACCAGGAAATCCCTGAGATGTGTGACAGTCCCGGGACTGGTATCCCCTGATTATAAGGACGACTGCACCCAGACATGGAATCTCCAAGAGCACAGAGAGCGGCGTTGTCCACATTGGGGGAGGGGGGGTGAAATGCAGCATGACGTTCTATTTCCAGTAAGGATGCCATTTATCCCAAGCCAGCACGTGACCCTGTGATGCACTCGCTTGGGGACGGGATGCTTGAGGGTGTGCCCTTCCGCTCCATCTGTGCAGCGCACAAGAAAGTAAGGTTATGTGCACGGGCTCCCGCCTGCTCTGGAAGCCGCAGGGGCTGAGGTTCACGGTCACGTGCCCGCAGACTCTCAGAGCCGGCCGCAGGGCCGAGGGTCCCATTTCCAGCCTGCAAGCCGCAGGAATGTGTCATCTGCTTAGAACAGATGAGGGGCTGAGACAGAAGGTGTGAGATATTCTGGGGAACCTAATGAGGAGACAATAAAACAGAGGACAGATTTGGTCTGTTCGTTTTCCAGGCAGCCACCGCGAGCGTGCGGTTACCGCTGCACACCCAGAGGACAGAAAATAAATCCACGCGCTCTGTCAGCCCCTCGACAGTCTCCGCGTTCTACGGAGGGCAGAAATAGGTTCCCTTGGGAAATTAAACCAGCCATTTTGGTGAATCTTCAGGAGAACATGCAATTAAAATTACATTTTTTTAAATGACGTTTCCATCGCTGTGCTATGCAGCCAGCTGCTGGAAAAACCCCTAAAGGTAGATGTGCCCTCCTTCATCCTTCACAAGTCACTCGCTAACAGCGGAATCTCAGCCCCAGCAGGAAGGGGGAAAAGCTTATGCGACTTTTTCTCAGTTAAGACCCTTGGCTTAAAAAATAAGCAAAAATGATCAAATCACCACATTAAAGGAATAACTATTAGCAAACTCTTATTTTCCCAGGATCAAGATCAGTTGAAACTATTGAAAATAAACATTCCAACGTTTCGAGATACTATCTAAAGATTTGCGATCCTGAGGAGGTTCAAGAGAACAGTAATTACTGTGAATGTCCCATTCACGAAATCTGAAAGTTGGCAGTTACATGACAAAAGCCCAGGAATTCAGATATGATTAAAATCTTGATGGCTGTCAGAAGGGGAAATGTGGGTAAGGGGAGAAGCTGATGGCTTCTGCTCTGTTTAAAATCCCACTCACTCTTCCAACTGCTTCTCTTCCTGTTTCGTTCTCCTTCTAGATTTTGCAACCTACATTGACTTTTATCAGATTTCCGCCACATTTCAGAGGCTCACATAACCAATGAACAAAGAAGATGGTTTCTGCTTATACTTGTTAAGTCCCCTGAAAGGGTCACCAGCTACTCGGAATTTTCTGAAGGCGATCTTACAAATTCTCATATATATCCTAGTGTTTCAATTCATTCATTTTGATTCTGATACTATGTGCTTGCACAATTGCTATCATTAAGTCTAATTATATAATTAGCATAACATGTGTGATCATATAATTAGAATGTGCAATTATGTAATTATAATGTGTAATGGCATCACGGTCTAAACATCCTTCTGAAATGTCAGGAAGAAATATCCTCTGTTTGCTCAAGAGGTGGTTTTTAAAGTTCAATTCCATGTGTGTTTTTTTTTTCCAGGATGAAAATTCAAATATTATTTGAATCAAACCCTTTAATTATGCTTTGAAAATAAAAGCTTTATTTTTTTAATATCTTTTCTAGCTCCAATGCAAGGTAAGAAACTTTGCAATGTATCAAAAGGGTTTATTTAACTGATTGCCCTACATTATTTGAGTTGAGAAAATAAAATTATTAGAAATCCGACATGAGCCAATCTCAAAAAATGTAAACAATTGGGTCTAGCAAATTTATACCTAAAATTGTTTTAGAAATAATGAATATTTCCTTTAATCACAGCCTGGGGTACCGCATGGCTGGCCTGCCTCACAGTCATCTCCGACCCCGAAGTCCACAAATCAAACCTGTTATGTGCTCACCCAAATCTACTCTTCTACGCTCATGACCGACCTCACTCAGCTCTCTGACAGCCACCAGAACCATGCCAAAGGCTCATTGGAACAGATTGCGGGGTCCCAGCCCCAGAAGGACTAAGTGGGGAGTCCAGGAGGGAACCAGAGATTCGCACTCCCAGCAGGTGTCCAGGTCTCTGCCGCCCCAGGGACCACACTGGGGAACTGCTGTCCGATCCATCACCAAGTTTCTCAAGAGAGAAGCTTCGAGTTCACTCCCGACTCCTCTTGGCTGCTCAACCCCTCCTCTATGTGCTCCCCTGGCCACCAGTGCCTGGGGATTGTGACCCAGGAAAGGACGCCCTCAGTCACTTCTCAGCCCTTCTGTCCACCCCCACTGACCCTGGCTTAATTCGGCTCTCACGTGCTTGTGCCTCATCAGACCCCACACGGGGTCATCTCGCCTGAGCTCGGCCCCTTTCAAAATGTCTGCCCGTCCTTCGAGGCCTAGGAGGCCCTTCGGTCTCAGATGTCAGCTGCCCTACCAGACCCATCTCCCAGCGCCCTGCCGTGCCCTCGCCGAGCTAGAGAACAGCATTCCCTACATCAGCTCTCTGCCCTTCTGCTAATGCATGCTTCCTTCGGGGCACTGAGGGCCTAGGCAGGACCCGACCCACCACTGGAGATAAGAGACGAGCACACCGGGCCCCACCATGCACACAGAAACCTTGATTGCAGACCATTCGGCACAGAGTCACGAAGAAGAAATACGGTGGGGTGCAGGGGGTGATTAGGGGAAGGGCAGAAAGAGAGGTTTGCTTGCTTGCCCAATGTGCACCAGGCGCTTACCTGTTACCTCATTTGGACCTCACATGCCTCTGCTTCGTAGGTCTCATTTGGTAGATGAGAAAATCTGAAGCTGAGGAAGATTATGCAAATTCTTTAAGGTAAATACCCAGGAAGCGGCGCAATCAAGTTTCAAGTCCTCCTTACAGCAAATGTGTTGTCTGCCTCCAAAACTCACACTCGCTTAGCAAATATCTGCTATTGAACGAACTCAAGAGTTTAATGAAAAAACACGTGGAAGAGTGCCGACGTGCCAACCAAGGCCGAAAGCAGTCTCTGATGGACCTGACTTCAGCCCTGTCCTTGTCACAGTTGTGGGTAAGTCCTGGGAAGACAGAGCGTCTGTGGCTCCGAGAGCGTGGAGCATCCGCTGAGAATTCACTGTGTTTCCAAACACGATATTAAACTGGAACAAGGGCTTTTAGTTTTAAAATAATTGGACAACACGCAGGATTAGAAGATATTTGATGTTGGGAGCATTGAATCTGTGAGTGATCCATGGATCGTGCTCAACTGTAAATTCAGCAAGAGTCAACAGCATGACGTACTCCTAAAACAATCAACAAAAACAAAGTCGTACTTGTTTTCAAGATGATGCTGAGTTCAATCTTTAAAATGACTCCTCTCCAGGTAATTAAAAGAAATTAATTATAAAGATTTAGCCATACTCAACACAAGAGAAATATGCCGATAGTTTAAAAGGGAAAGAAGAAAACACAGAACGAGACAAGAGGTTTAAAGCCTTCATCGGTCCGCGGGGCTCCCAGTCCTGACACGTGGAAAGGCTCGGACCAGATAAGAGCCGACGTTGCCTGACAAGAAGTGAAGGACCAGAACCAAAGGGGATATCTGGCCCCTGCGGTGGGGCTGCTCCACTCGACGCGAAAAGAGAAAAGGCGGCAAAGACTGCCTGCGATAGTAATTTGGATGACAATTCTCTTTTTTTGTTCGTTTTTTAATGTTATGTTAGTCACCATACGGTACATCATTACTTTTTGATGTAGTGTTCCATGATTCACTGTTTGTGTATAACACCCAGTGCTCGGTGCAGTACGTGCCCTCCTCGGTACCCACCACCGGGCTCGCCGGCCCCACCCCCTCCCCTCCAAAACCCTCCGTTTGTTGCTCAGAGTCCACAGTCTCTCATGGTTCATCTCTCTCTCTCCAGTTTCCCCCCTTTCACCCTTCCTTTCCTTCTCACAATGTCCTCCATGTTTTTCCCCGTGCTCCACACATAAGTGAGACCATATGATAACTGACTCTCTCTGCTTGACTTATTTCACTCAGCATAATCCCCTCCAGTCGCATCCATGTTGATGCAAAGTTGGATATTCATCCTTTCTGATGGAGGCGTAATATTCCATTGTGTATATGGACCACATCTGCTTTAGCCATTTAGAAGATATTTGCGAATGACACTACCGACAAAAGGCTGATATCCAAGATCTATAAAGAACTTCTCAAACTCAACACCCAAAAAACAAATAATCAAGTCAAAAAATGGGCAGAAGACATGAGCAGACACTTCTCCAAAGAAGACATACAAATGGCTAAAAGACACATGAAAAAGTGTTCATCATCATTAGCCATTAGGGAAATTCAAAACAATACCACATTGAGATATCACCTTACACCAGTTAGAATGGCCAAAATCGACAAGTCAAGAAACAACAAGTGTTGGAGAGGATGCGGAGAAAGGGGAACCCTCTTACACTGTTGGTGGGAATGCAAGTTGGTGCAGCCATTTTGGAAAACAGTGTGGAGTTCCTCAAAAGATTAAAAATAGAACTACCCTATGACCCTCCCATTGCACTACTGAGTATTTACCCCAAAGATACAGATGTAGTGAAAAGAAGGGCCACATGTTCCCCCAATGTTCATAGCAGCAATGTCCACAATCGCCAAACTGTGGAAAGAGCCAAGATGACAGTTTATACTTGAGATGTGAAAGGAAAAGATACAGCTGAGCTAATAAGGCTTGAGCCAAGTAAATCACTCATTTGCTGACTGCTTTGAATAGAATCAGAGCCAGCAAGTGTAAATACCCCTTCAGGTCTGGGCTCTGGTAAGAAGGAACTACAGAACCTCCAAGGGGAGGCAAGAGTCAGCACAGACTGAGATGGAGAAAGTAAGAGTATAAAACCAAAATTTCACATCTTCTGAAAGGATGCTCCAGACCAGAGAAACAGCAAAGCAGACTTGAAAAAAAATCAGTAAGGATATTTAAGATTTTTTAAATGAAATTAAAAAGACTCTTCTAATAGTATTTTTTGTGGAACTTGACAAATTGATTCTAAAAGTGAGATCAAATATAAAAATTTCAAGAATAGCTCTGGAAGTTCTAAACAAGAATACCCTGATATAACCTGTACCTGGTAAATAAAAGACAGGAGAATTGCAGACTAGTATTATGAAAAATAATGTAAATATTCTAAAATTATATTAACAGATTCCAATATCAGATTAAATGGATACACAATGACCATATGTGATTTATTCCAGGTGTACAAGTTGGGTTCCATACTGTAAATTATTTATTTCTTCATACTGCAAACTCTTTGAAATAAAACATCATTTTAACACACATACACAAAGAAATATCAGGACAAGAGGCCTTCACTTCAGATATTAAGAATTATTATAAAGCAATACCAACTAACTGTGGTTTTGGCATTGAGATAAACAAAACACTGGTACGAATGTGGTCCCAAACTCACTAATGTGTAGTTTCTTGGAATATAATAGAGCAGGTACTACAAGCCATGGGAAAGTGTTAGCACAGTCACTGCGCACAGGTTAAAAAGTAATAATGAAATGAAATACCAACCTCACATTGTACAATGAACTCTCAGTGGCCGAATGAACTATAGATGGGGAAAAGCTTAAAAAATCGGAAGAAAATATTGGCGAGTATTTTTATTTAACACCGAGAATTTGTGTTGTATGCCCGTAGATTTTAGGGGGCTGTTATGATGGCCTCACGGAGGGAAAGCTGATACAGGACTGGCCAAGGTGATGCTGGGATTTGGGGATGTCCCTAATGTAACATGGAACTGAATAATGACAAACTTGGGAACCAGGGTGCCCTTTGAGGAATGGGTAAGCAAACCAAAACTGTTTTGCTAGAAAGGGAAGACTCAGGGAAACCTATCATTAACCCCAACCTGTCTGAACAAGAGGGTTTGTTATTCTCCGTGTCATCTCAAAAGGTGGGATCAGAACTAGTGGCAGAAAACTGTCACAGGCACGCGTCAAGTCAGAATGAACTTTCAGGCTCTGGTAGACCAGAAGTCCCTCTCGCCGGTCCCCAGGGAACAAGGGCTGGGTCATCTGCTATTGGGATTTCACGTTGCCTTTGTTATTACCTGTGTCACAAACGTGCTCCCCGTCGCTCTCCCACACAGGACAGTTGTGTCTGCGCGTTATTATGTGACACTTGCAGTTCCCACCCAAAGTACGTGTTCACTAAGGCAACTCCACACGGTAAGACATAAGGAAGGAAGGAGGCTTACAGATAGAATGTGTCAAACAGTGAAAAATTACCTCACCTTTTAAGGCACGCGCAGACCCTGAGAATGAGCTACAACTCAAGAACACATACGTAATTTTAGCAATGGGTCTGGTTTGCACAAAAACACAGAATATGAGTGTTACTATCCGTGGTCTTGCGTTGGCCACCGGTGCAGGGTAAACTCCAAGAACTGCCATTCTGAGCTGGGGTTTTCTCACTTTTTGTGGAGACAAATGAGTTTTGGGTCAGCAACTAGAGAGTAACATGGGGATGGGAAGGCCACGGGAAGTTCCTTCAGGGACGGCCCCTGATTTTGAAGTGGAGGTCGCGTACCAGGACTCTGGAGGTCTGGGCACAGCCTCCTGGCTCTAAAGTGACCTCAGGTAAGCTGTTTGCTTTTCTAAAACCTCAGCTTCCTCATCTTCAAAACGGGGATAGTGGTAGCGCCTACTTCATAAGAGGTTTAAAATCAAATAAAATCAATCTTACATAATAACTACCATGGTACCCGGTACAGAGAAAATGCTCCATAAATGTTACTTCTTCTTATCTGAAATCAAACAAACAGATGTTACTTGCTAGGGATGTCCCCTCAGTCAGTCGCTCTTATAACACTAAGAGCTATTATTCACTGAGTTCCTGCGGGTGACTCACACATTCTCACGAGACTCAGTTCTTCAAGTGGCACTATTGAACGGGATGGAATCAAGTATTAGGTTACAAATAAAGTGAAATATCCGCAGGGTACTGCTCAGTGAGCTCCAGGCCCCTGGTTCAAGCGTATGTCACTTAGGCTCGCCGAGCACTCATTCCCTCATCTGCTGAAGACGCAAAATCCCGACGCTGTTGGGAGATTAGCGAAACGATGTCTTCGGAGAACCCGGGTGCTCACCCCTTTCTCTGCACCTGCAGGATTTCCAGCAGCCGTCAGCACAGGGTCAGGAGATGTAGTTTTCATTCCCGCACTTGACGGGCCGGCGGTGATGACGAACCACACGGGCCCCCATCGGTGGCACGGAAGCACTCCGGGCCGGGCAGGACGGCCAGAGCTCTGGGGTTCCCGGGCCCACCCCACGCACCAGCCAGCCCGCCAGCCTCACAGCAAGTGGAACAAACTGCACCTCTTCTGAAAAGATGCTCCAGTCCAGAAAAACAATGAACGAGGTCAACGTGCCCGGCCGAGGCCATTCCGGGGTGCGAAGATGTTGCAGGAGGAGGCCTCAGAGCGCATAAGAGCTGCCTTCCGAACAGAGGACATCTGTCCAAGGCCCAAGAGCGCCAACCAGTTCCGCTTCCAGACTCTCAGGGGCGTGGAGGAAAGAAGCCTCTTCTCAACGGTGACCCTACCCCGACAACCGCCTCCTCATGACTCGGGTCCGCAGCCCGACGGCAAGGGCGCCGGCCTGCTTCCGGCCCAGGCTCCGCTCCAACAGAGGGTCTCCGTGGTCGGATTATTTCTCACTCCGTGAGGAGCTTCCCTATAAAATAGAGGAACTGGGTACCAGAAGGCCCCATCTGATTCGAATGAATAATCACAATGGATTGAATAAATGGGCCATAAGAAGAAATGCAAACATTTGCCTGAGATGAAATCTGGAGGGAATTTTAGCAGCCCGTGGAGGGAAGCTCTTGGCGACGGGCGCGGCGGCTGGCTGGCCTCTGGGATGGACAGTAGTGGAGGAAAGAGTGGCCCTCGGGGCCGCGAGGACAACCAGTCTGGAAGAGCCAGCCCCGAGGGCAGGCCTGGAGCACCCCGTGTGCCGCTTACAAAGCAAAGGGCCCCGGATGACTGTCTCCTGGGACGGGGAGGGGCGGAGGGGTGGAGCAGTCCCTAAGGGCCTGGGCTCACCGGCAGTGGGCTCTTCGTGACCAGCAGCGGCCACACGTGCCCCGCGACACCCTGGGCAGCTTCAGCATCCCGCGCCGTTCCCACCCCGCTGTGCTCGGAAAAACCACAGCGGAGGGTGGTTACCATACCTGGGGCCGGGGGGGAGAATATTCAGTAGATGGTGGTCCTCCGTGAAATACGTGGTCCCCAGACCTGGCTAGACATTAGGAGACTCTAGGAAGCTTCTTTTTATTATTATTATTATTATTATTATTAATGTATAATATATTATTTGTTTTAGGGGCACAGGTCTGTGATTCATCAGCTTCTTAAAAATCAGATTCCCAGGCTCCAGCCCGGTCAGAACTCCTGGCACCAAGGGCCAGGAATGTGCCTGTTTCAGGGCCTCCCGGGTGTTTCTGGCGACGAGCCGGTGGGCACCGCTGCGCTAGAGTTCCCGCTCCTCGCCCGGAACGGCCCTTGGCCCATGTAACCACTCTCAAAAGAGAAAGCAAAATGCGGAGCCCAGCTTCTGTCCGTTTGCTCGTCTGTTTGGGGAAAAAGAGACAAGGTGGCCGAAGCAGAGTCTCACACCTTCTGGAATTCTCTCTCCAGAACCCTCCCTACGCAGGAGCGGAGGGAACTCCGGGTCGAGCCTGCCAGCTCGCCTCTTCCCGACGGCCCTGGCCTAGGTGAGCCCCCTCCCGACTCTCCCACTGCTGCCCTGCCCATCTCGAACCCCCAGTCCTCGGCACCAAGCCTGCGAATGACTGAGCCTAACGGCCTGAGAGGGCACATCCCCGAAAACGCCTGTGCGCTCGTCACTCTGTCCTCTCGCCTCATATCCCGGAGGAACTTACGTTAGGAAGACATTCGCGCACAACTCGTGAGCAAGGCTGTGCTCCTTGGCCAGTCCTGCTGGTCCTGGTCAGGTGACTCACAGGGACGAGACCTTGGGTCGGGTCCCTCTACAACACTTACGGGCTCCCGTCTCTCTCCCCCTCGGAAACCTTTGCTGTTTTCACCGGTTCTTTACGAGCTTGTGCCTGACTCCAGACTTCACTCATTCACTCCCTCCTCCCCCTCTTCCATCTCATCAAGTGCTTGGTACTGGGGAGACATTCGACCGAACGCGGGGGATCCAGAACTAGAAGACACCCGTTGCCTTAAGGGTCTTGCAACGCGGCTTCTCCTGCCCCTGCCGGTAGCACATTGCCCCCCTCTACGGGGAACCACTTTATTAGAATTCAATGCACTTTCTCATGTACTACATGAACCATTTCCATTTCCTCCCTCTGAGCGTCTAAGGCAGTGGTTTTGAAATCCTGCTCTACGCAGACCTAGCTCCAACGCTCAGCTGGAGCAGGAGGCTCGGGGAAAAGCAACAAAACTCCAGGCTTCTCTCCACATTGAGCCAACATGACTCCTCACTGTAAAAACTGGAGTTGATGTTTTATCGTGCGCCTCAAAGTCACTGGTGCGGATGACACCTGGGGTCCTTCCAGAGTGTGCCTTCCGGGGTTTTGAGATCATGTATAAGGGCTGGATTTAAGAAGCTCTGCCTGAGGAAGAGTTAGGATTGATGATAGAGGTGAAGCGGGAACCAACCTGAGGAACCGTCTCAGAGCTCCACGTGCTAAAGTCAGAGGAGGAGTTTTGAGACTCCCTCAAAGCCTGGGGAGGGGGTGGGAAAAGGGTCTGATGGTTTCATGCCACCACAACAGAATTTAATGATCACCTGGCAGCTTCTGAAATTATCATTATAGGGGCGCCTGGGGGGCTCAGTCCTGAAGCGTCTGCCTTCGGCTCAGGTCATGACCCCAGGATCCCGGGATCGAGCCCCGCATCGGGCTCCCTGCTCGGTGGGAAGCCTGCTTCTCCCTCTCCCACGCCCCCTGCTTATGTTCCCTCTCTCTCTTGCTCTCTCTCTGTCAAATAAATAAATCAAATTTAAAAAAAAATTAGAGTTGTAAACGAGGTTATTTTTGTCAGCTGACACTCCTCAGAGGAAAATTCAATGTGCTCCGCATTAGTTAAAGTCTGATGTACATTTTCCATGACTACATTATTCCTCTTATTATTTTAAGTATTCAGGTCAACCCTGCATGCACAGATACTTACTAGGAAGCAACCAAAGACTTACATATTTGACCTGTTCACATAGCTAAAATAGTTATGCCAACTATTAATAAATAGTTCACTATTTGAATAGTAAATAAATATTTCACTATTAATAAAATAGTGTTTTCAAGGTTTAAAAAACAGAAAAATCAGATCCCAAAGTAATGCATACATTAATAATTATTTTCATCACTTTCTAAACTGGCTTCATGTTGAGAATTAGTTCGTTGAAGAGCTTTGAAGATGCAAGTTTCAGGCATAGATTCTCTGCTGTTCACGATGATCACGTTGTAACAGAAACCCATCTGACTGTCATTAAGTCTGCAAGAAATTGTCATTGGCTTTAAATTAACCGTGCCATTTTTAAAAATAAAGAAACACAGATTGTTAAAAGTGTCCCCTTTGCCGCGATTCCGACCGTGGAGCTGACCACATTTCCAAGGCTGGCGGCTAAAGAATTCCGCCCTTCTCTTTGTTCTCAGGGTGGACACCATCTCAGGAAGCGGCTTTCGTTTCATGGAAGTTTCAATCATCCTGACAAGGCAATCTTCGTTCCCCCTCCATTTACGACAACACGCTCACAATACAAATTAGAGTGAAAAATGGATTTTGACTAAAAACTGAATTGGCAGATGGCATTAGAGTCTCAGATGCAGTTGGGGCTTGGACGTCCTCCGCTCCCGTCTGTCTAAAGCACCCTGCACTCAGCCCGCTGGGAGGCCGCGCCCGTGGACGGGGAGTGAGGGACACATGCCCGCGTGCCCTCGGCGCAGGCAGATGGCCCCACGTGCGGGAAGCGCTCTGCGAGGAAGAGACCGCCCAGCTCCCCCGGGAGGGTGGCCCCACTGGCCTGATCAGCCAGGCCTGAGCACGTCTGCACTCCACCTGTGCACGCCCTGGCTCCCAGGTCACCTCTCTTTCTTCTCCAGGGGGAAGCTGAGGTGACCGTCTGGCCAGCGTCGTGCTCCTCGCGCCCGCCAGGCAGTGAGCACCCTGCTCCCCGCGGCCGCGTCTTTCACACCCCGGAGCCCCGGGACGGAAGGGGGACTCCTGCCGGGGGTTCTTCAGTCCCGGGCACAAGACCCCTGCATCTGCCGCTCGGGGCTGGGGCCGAAATGCTCGTGCACACACTGGAGAGGTCAAGGGTGGGGCCGGCTGGGTTGATACGGGGAGAAGGCGCAGGGCCGTCCCCTTGGCCGTGGGGACTGCAGGCCTAGGGGGACCCTCCGGCCCCTGAGGGGCCAGCCCCAGCCCCGGGGCCAGAGCTGCCGGAGTCT
Source organism: Nasua narica (assembly GCA_028533885.1). Classification (NCBI taxonomy): domain Eukaryota; kingdom Metazoa; phylum Chordata; class Mammalia; order Carnivora; family Procyonidae; genus Nasua; species Nasua narica. The sequence goes on along the minus strand of CM052811.1, from coordinate 1,590,970 downwards.
GCCCCGCAGCCAGCTGCCCCGCAGCTCGTCCGAGCCGAAGGGAGCCGATGGCAAACACCCGGGAGACTGAACGCCAAGCACGCGAGCAAAGGCGGGGACAGTGTGTGGGCGCCACGGAGGGTGAACCCCAGCGACACGCCTGCCACCGCCCCCTCCACACGGGGCAGCAAGCAGCTACAAGGACAGGCCTGGAGGCGGGTTTTCCGGAACGAGGAGTGTTGGGACCCGAGGGCGGGTGGGCTTTGCCTCTGCCTCAGGCTCCCGGGACCCAGGCCCCCAGGCGGCTTCGAGCCGTGCGCCTGCAGGTACGCCCCGGGCTGGCTCTGGGTCCAGCGACAGAGGAAGGGCCACCCAGGCGCCCTTCCCGAGCTGCTGGCTGCACGGCGGGGGGGTCAGCAGCTCCAACCCAGGTCGGAGGCGCCCCCCCTCCTTCCATGAGCGGCCCGGCCCCCCGAGGACCGTCCGCACGCTCGGCCACGAGCGAGTGCAGACTGCGACCCGCAGCCTGCGGGGACACGGGGCCACCTCACACGCAGCGGCTGGAGCCCGGGCTCTGCGTCCCCGGGAACCTCCGGCTGCCTCACCGAACGGCGACAAGTGGGCTTCTGCAGGACGGACCCTGAACGAGGGCGGTGGAGCCCGTTTCCCCGGGAATAAACCAGTCGCCAACCACTCTTTGTGTCACGAAAATGAGTGTCCTTGAAGGCATTTACCGGGACTCGTCGATCTTACAGATGCTTCCCTCCACACTGTCTCTGCGTCTCTGGCTTCTCCGCCTTCTCTGGCCCAGCTGCCCTGTCCCCCCTCAGGCCTGGACATCAGCGTGAGGACCCTCCCTCCAGCCCTGGGCCTCCACAGCCGTGCTCCCGTCGGCCTGGGCTAGGCTGTCCCCGGGGTGCCCCGGTGACCTCGGCCCTGCCATTCAGCCCCGTTCCCCTTCCCCCCACCGAGGACGTTGCAGCTGATGGGGCACGTCCACCCACCGTCCCCCACCTGCTCTCCCCTCCCTAACTCCCGGCACAAAGAGCTGTCCCTCGAGGCCAGTGGGCGTCCCGAGATGCCTTCTGCACGTCCTCTGTCCCCAGGAGTGACCCCGGCTCCAAACGCAGGAAGCATATGAGCCGGCGTCCCCTACCCTTCCCCGACTCTCTCGGGGGGCTCCCGTGCTTCTCCGGGGCGATGGCCGCGGGGAGAGTCTAGGGTCTTATCGATCAGTTTACTCGTTTATCAAACACGGAGGGAGTGTCTGCCACGGGCCACGCTGCACACCTCGGGACACAAACACGGACGACAAAAAGCCACGGGCAGGTGCTCACCGTCTGAGAAGCGACAACAGGAATAAGCCGCAAATGTAAGCGCCGTGCTGTGGATTGGGCATCGTCCCCACGGGGCCAAGGGGGCACCAGGAAGGACCAAGGCGGGTCGGGGAGCCACCCGGGAGCCCGGACAGGACACTGACCCCAGGGCTTTGCAGGCCCCCGAGCTCACACCTCATCTCAAGAGAGAGCTGGTGGCCACTTGTTGTAGCTCACGGCGGAGGGGCGGGAGGCCCGGGAGGGACATGTCAGGTGACGGAAGGGCCACCACGCGGCCCCTGCCCTCCCCAGCACGAAAGACTCTGCTCTCAGCCTTCCTGACAGTAAAGGAGCTTGCTCTGCAACACTGGCTTTCACAGTAAAACCCGTTCATGGCAGCCCACCTCCGGCGGGAGGCCGTCCCCGCCAAGCAGACGTGAGGTCTCGCCGCCCACCGGCTGACTCCCTGCCCGCGGCCAAGCCCCCACGAGAGAAAGAACGGCCATGGGGTGGAACCGAGCAAACCATCAGGAGCAAACACACGTAAAAAGCCAGGGGTCGTGGATTTGTTTGGAATCGCTTTCCACTTCATAAATTAGGTGGAAAGAAAGGCGGCGGGGGGGCGGGGGGGAGTGGAAAGAACGCGGAGTTTAGAGTCAGAAGCCCTGGGCTTAAATCAGGGCCCTGCCCTCGGTAGCTAGCGGATGTCGTAGGTCGCTTAACTGCTCACCTTTAGTTTCCTTGAAATGGAGGTCATCTTAGCTCCTCCCCCAGTGACCATGAGACTCAGCTCTTCGTCTGAACCTCAAGTCAGATGCGCGGATGTCTGCTGAGTTGGGGGCACAGGTCACACTTGGGTCACCGTGATGAACCCTGACACTGAAACGACCCCTGCAGGACAGAGGCCTGGATGATTACTCTGGTCTCCCGGGGAACACTGGCCCCTGACTTCACTCCGAGTCCAGTGCGATGGTTGATTTTATGGGCCAAACCGCCTGGCCACGGAGGCCCAGGTTAAACATTATTTCTGGAAGCGTCTGCGAGGGTTTTCCGGATGAGATTAGCATCTGAATCTGTGGCCTCAGTAGCTGGGCATCATCCAAAATGCTGAGGGCCTGGCTGAATAAGAAGCAGACGAAGGGAGCATTTTCCCTGCCTGCTCGAGTGGGAACATTGCTCTTCTCCTGCCTTCGGGCTGGGATTCATGCGATGGGCTCCCCTGGCTCCCGGACCGTCAGGTTTGCACTGGGTGAGACCATTGTGTACCTGCGTCTCCAACAAGCTGACGGCAAATCGTGAGAGATTTGCCTATATACACACGCAATCATATGTGATGTAGGTCTAGTTGTATGTAAACATTCAACATCATTAGCACATGATGAAATCATAGTAATAAAGCTATCTATGACATCTACACCGAGGCCCAGGGGCTACCCCAGCCCATCATAATCCCTGAACAGCTGCATGGTTTGTTTTCTGCGCAATGTAGATCCTTGCTTTTTTTTTTCAATAAACTTTATTTTTTTACAGCAGTTTTAAGTTCCCAGAAAAACCAAGCAGAAGCAACAGAGATTTCCTATAAACTCCTTAACCACACGTGTGCACAGCTTCCCCCACTTCCAAAGAACAGCACGTTTGTTATCATGGATGAATCCGCATTATCGCATCATTAGCACACGAAGCGCGTACTTTAGATTAGGGTTCACTCTTGGTGTGTCCAGTCTAGGGGTCTGAACAAATTTACGAGGACATGTATCTCCCCTAACAGCATAAGCCAGAAGAGTTTCAGTGCCCTAAAAGTCCTCCTTGCCTGTCTGTCCACCTTTTCGTCCCCGCTAACAGCCTGTTTTATGAGCTCCTCCGTTCGTGATCAGGCTTGGGCTCCCGGCTGAGTGAAGTTTGCCATGTACGTGCACATACGCTCAGCACATTACAGCTCCGTCACGCGTCCCCAAAACCTACAGGAGGAGCTAAGCCGGGAATTCGGACCCCGAAGCCGTAGGAGGTTAAGATCTAGGTGATGTCAGACGCGGTGTTTCGGCTGCTTTCTCTGAACCTCGTGTGGTGGGAAGTCATGCCCCGCGGGCTGGGGGGCAGCGGGCACGAGGGAGGCTTCAGCCAACAGCAGGAGCAGAGAGCGGCCGTGCACGGGCCCCCTGAGGTCGGGCTGCTTGCATCATACCGACCTTGTCCGAAGGCCGACTCAACACCTGTGCCCCGTGCGCCACGCACTGCGGCCTTACGTACAACCACGGGAGGCAACGGGCCCGGGGACGACTCAAGAGTCCATCAGTGGGTGAGTGCTAACAAAATCGGGTCTATTCACACAGTGGAGTGTGATTCGGCCATAAAAAGGAACGGAGTTCCGACACGGCTGCGGCACGGATGACCTCGCAAACAGTATGCAGAGCGGAACCCGCAGATGCAGAAGGACACACACTGTTTGAGTGCACAGATGGGAAATCTCTAGAAAGGGTAAATCCACAGAGACAGGGAGCCGGGGAGAGGTTACCAGGGGGTCAAGGAGAAACAAGGGCTCACTGTCTTAGGGGGCAGAGCTTTTGTTTGGGATCATGAGAAAGCTCTCGAAATGGATACTGGCAATGGTTGCCTGACATTGTGGATGTAATTCATGTTCCTGAAAAGTAGTTACTATGGCAAATTTTGCTAAATGTATTTTCTCGTCATTTCTAAAAGTTAATCATGTGCTATACTGAAAACACTGACTGCCACACGTTCATGGGTGAGTTGTAGGGTGTGTGCATGATGTCTCACTAAATCTGCTGCACAGGAAGGGGAGTCTGACTCTGGGGTCCAGCACGAGATGTGGTCACTACCCACCACCACTGTTCCAGGCATTGGGTATAAAACTACTCTATTAGTCTTAAAAGTAACGAGGATATCCTTACGAGTTGTGATAATTAGTTTGCAAATATAACTGCACATGTCCTTTGCTTTTGGAGCAAGTGAATATCTCCCAGAGAAGCAAAGGCTCTGTGTCCCTCGGTGGACCTCACTCCCACCTGTGAGAACATCCCACAGGCCCCACAGGATTCCTGAAAGAAACTGTTACAGTAAGGAGTAGCGGTAACTAGTAACCAGTACTACCAGAGTAACTGTTACAGTAAGGAGTAATGGCAACTAGTAACCAGTACAGTAAGGAAAGACAGTAACTAGTAACCTGTATCACCAGAGTAACTGTTACAGTAAGGAGTAACATTAACTAGTAACCGGTACCATCAGAGTAACCTAGTAACCAGTACTACCAGAGTAACTGTTACAGTAAGGAGTAGCTGCAACTAGTAACCAGTACTACCAGAATACATGTTAAGTAAGGAGTAACGGCAACTAGAAACTGGTACTGGCAGAGTAACTATTACATTAAGGAGTAATGGCAACCAGTAACCAGCCCCATCAGAATGACTGTTACAGTAAGGAGTAACAGTTACTAGTAACCAGTAGTACCAGAGTAATTGTTATTCATAATTGCGTGAGTTATATATTTTATTCATTAAAAGAACATATTCTTCAGAAACTCTTTCTCAATAATCAGGGTAGAGTTACCTGGGAGACTGACTATCCTTGACGATGTGATATCTTCTGAAAACTACCACAAGATAGTTGTGGCCCCACTTTCCTCAGTGTTCATGCAAAAGATATAAAATAGGAGGAAAAACAAACAAATCAAAACACAAGGAACAGAAGTTGTAGGTACTGAGACGGCATCTAGGAAGCTCGGGAAGGCCCCAAACCGGAAGCCTGCCCCGGGAGAGAGCAGCACGGCACTCTGGGCTGCCCCGCGTGCCCAGAGCGTGGCTAGCGCGTGCTCCCCGATGCGACCTCTTGCAAGCTTTCGCCGCGCCTTAGCGGCCATCACCTTGGGGTGCTGGATATTTGCTCGTTTTCTGTAACCTGAAAGGGCGGCCTCTTCACATGAGCAAACGCACGCAGAACCGTTTGTGGGCACAAAATGGAAATTGAATAAAGCCTCTTGCAAGGACCAGGAGTCTCTTGCCCTTTAGCTCACGGCTTCCAGATGTGCCGGCACGATCAACCGCAGGAATAATTATTTGCACGTGCGAATTGGCAACTGGAAAAGAGCAAAATGGTGGAGGCGCTTTCACCCCCGGCACCTAGCACTGGAGCCCTTGTTGGCTGACTTTTGCAGCTGACCTTTCTCCCTTGGTTATTACATCGGAGCAAGTTGTTTTCCTGGAGCCAGATTTCACAGTGAGTTTTAAGACCAGGACGGTGACAGACATGGAGAACCTCGACCGCACGGTAAGACGTGACCGAGATGATCTCAGGGAGTCATGCGGCTGATTCCCCACACACATAGGCCACCTGCACCGCCAATGCTGTCTGGGCTCAGGAGGCCGGTGACAGGAGGCAGCGGAGGGACCAAGCTACAGAAGGGTCAGCAAATAAGGACATCCTCCCCCTGGGTAGTCATTCCCACCCTCTGACGGGTGGAGGGGGCAGGAGGGGCAAAGAGCCCTTACGAAAACGAAGAGGGTTCTTGCAAATTGCCCTCAAGTGGTTCGAGTCTGAGCAGAAAGCGGCATCTCGAGCTGCCTGGGCCAGGCAGCTGGCCACCCCCGAGTCACGCAGCCCTGTCCTTGCCAGTTTCCAAGAGAAATGTCCCTTCCCTCCGTCTTCTGTCTTAGCCCCTCTTCATCTTTCTGAGCACCTACTGTACCCTGACTCTCTTCTCGATGTTCAGGGGACAGCAAGGAGCAAAGTCCTGGCCACTGCAAAGCTTACTTTTTAGTTGGAGAGACATAAATAAACAGCACACAATACAATTTTATGAAGTGATTTATGCAGCGAAGCCAAATGACAGACGAGGGGCGTGAGGAAGCTGGGAAGGTCTGCATGGAAGGGGCTGGAATGGAGAGAGCGGGCTTTGCGGGAGGAGGAAGCAGCCTCCCGCACTCAGTGCGGCCCAATCCCCAGGGCCCCCGCAGACAGGACCAGTGCTTCTCCGGAAAAGCCATCTTTTTGCTGTAACCAAGCAGGAGCGGACGAAGGCCCGCCCGGCATCAGGTCGTAAAGAGGCTCACCTGAGAGATGGATCCAGGTTTCTAACCCCACAGAGCTTAGAATCTAAACAGGGGTTCCCAGCCCTGAATACGCTTTAAAATCACCTGGAGAGCATTTCTGAAACTACGTCCTGAGCGCCCACCAAAGCAATGGAATCGACGTGCTTACGGGTAGGACCCCGGGCATAGGTATTCTGTAAAACACTCCGACCCACTCGAATGCACAACCGAGGTGACCTAACAGCCCTCTTCCAGTGCACAGGCGGCTGCATTTAAGGGAAACCACTCTCAAACCCGCGGCTTCTAAATGGAGTTTTTCCTAAAGTGGATCCACTTGAAGCCAAGCTGTGACGCTCGGTCCATCAGTTCTTAAATGACGCTCTTCTCCCACTCACAGAAGAAAAGCATGCCTCTCTCCCGCGGGGATGGAAAAGCTTCCAAGGTCAGATTAAGGGCCACATCTAAGTATATACACATGGGGACCGAGAGAGAGTGGTTCTATCATCAGGCAAGGAAGCCTCTGACATGGACGACGTTTCCCGAGCCTTTGCTTTCAACAAAATTAACAGGATCTGGTTGAGATGTCAGCAGGAAGATTATTATAATAACTCTGGGATAATACATCGCTTATGTAATTTTTTTGGCTTCTGACTGAGAAGGACTTCAGAGAAGCGAATAGCCTCACTATGAAAAACTCCTCTTTTCGTCAATTTATTTCTATGGACTGCATGAGTCACTATTTACATGTATAATAACAATAAAAATGAACATGATGGCAAATCTTACCTCATTCTAGCAATAAGTAATATCATATATGAATCCACGAACCAAAGAGGGAAAAGTAAACAGAATACATACCCATCAATTAATTAAGGCATTCCCAACACTTAAATTTGTATATTTAATAATGAATAAAATTACTATATTTACACTATCTTGATCAATTTTGAACTAATAATTATTGAATTCAGAAAAAAATTAGTACTTTCAGCCTTAGAGTCAAAGGAAATTTTTAAAATCAGCCTATATATATATTTTTGTTGCAAAGAAATAAGACAGCATGGTCAATAAAATGTGTTCTTTAAAATATTATATTAAGATAGAACTTTATGGGGAAAGAGAATGGAATTATGAATTCAAGGAGGAAGCACTATGTCATATTTCTAATTAAAGAAGAGATTGTTCATGTGTTTTTAAATCAACTAGCGGTATCAAATCTCTATGGTGTTTAGATTCACTTGGAAAAAAAGTCACATAATAGTTATTTTTTAAATGTTAATATTCACAGACTCTAGAAATTAATTGCTTCATAAGGACTTAAAATTATGATGAAAGATTTTGAATTTCAACCTAAAAATGTGTAAATGAATAATTTTTCTTAAATTATCTCTAGAGTGTATTTGACGCCGGCTGGTGCTGACCCTCAGCCACCCTCTGACTGAGCCCAGCTGGCATTTCCAAGTCCTAAGCTGCCGGCCCTTCGCCTGGTGCTTCTATTTACCTTTTGGTAGAGCAAGTGCCGTCCCCTTTGGGAGATGGCGACTAACGGTGACGGGAATTAGAGGTGAACTTCCGGTGACCAAAGCCCATTGGGCTGAGTCATTTCTGCCAGAGAATAAGAAAGACCACTGAAGCCCAACTGAGAACCCACATTCTCTTCGCAGAGTTTTCCTTCATCTTCTGAAGAGAAGATCCATTTTCTTTTGGGTCAGCCAGTGCACTGGAAAACTGTCTTAATAATAAATCCAACAGACTTCAACTACCATGAATCCGAATCAGAGAGTGTTTAAAACTTCTCCAGAATCTCACGGAACAAAAGAAAGTGTCAGGGAAAAGCAGGACAATGATTGTGTGTTTGTGCAGGAAAGTACCAGTGTGAGAGCCTTATGGGGACCCCGGTGTGAGAGCATAGTGGGACCCCAGTGTGACAGTATGGTGGGACCCCAGTGTCACAGCACCGTGGGGACCCCAGTGTGAGAGGACCATGGGGACCCCGGTGTGAGAGCATGGTGGGGACCCCGGTGTGAGAGCATGGTGGGGACCCCGGTGTGAGAGCACCACAGGGACCCCAGTGTGAGAGCATCGTTGGGACCCTGGTGTGAGAGCACAGCGGGGACCCCAGTGTGAAGTCCCAGGTATCTTCCTCAGAGGAACACCCTCCCCGTCCCCATCAGAGATGGCAGGGGTGGAAAACGGTAGGACAATCGCCACGGATGAGGTTCCCAGTGGGGCATTCCCGTGGGAGCCAGAGCCCAGGAAGATGGAGAAACAGAATGAAATAAGTCGGTTCTGAAATGTCGTGAAGAAGATGCAAAACCAAATACCCTCCTGGAGCCTAGTTGCGGGGAGCGCCCCGCCCCGCAGGGGGGCTGCCCCGGGGTTGGGGGAGAGGCTCCGACAGCCGCTGGGAGATGCCGGCATGGCTCGAAGCCGCCAGGAAGCCAGACCCCATCTGAGACCGCGTAAGGCTGTCCACGTAGCAGCCTCAGACGTCCCTCAAGAGCGCCAACTTTGGAGCCAGCGTCATGGTTCGAATCGTGACCTTGGACCCGTTGTTAAACCCCGTCTGGCCTTGGTTTCCCTGTGTGTAAAACGGGGTGACGGGGGGCTCGCCCACGAGGTGGTTCGCGATCGTGCTGACGTCGTAGAACAGGACTGCGCGGCCGCAGAAGGAAGCTGCTCCGTGTGTCTAATGCTCTCTCGGTGTCAGAAAGAATCTTACCTCAAGGCGAGTTTTGAGAAGATCAAACCTACGTCAATAAAATATTCTGTATGATCGTCATTCTAATGACAGACATACGTCATTACCTGTTTGTGCAAACTCCCTGAATGGACGACACCAAGAGGGAGCCCCGAGGTAAACTGTGGACTTGGGCAATAATCCGTGTGGGGGTATCACTTGTAACAAACGTCTCGGTCTGGGGGGCACGTCCCCAGTGCGGGGGACTGTGGGTGTGTAGAGGCAGAAGCAATATGGGAAACGTCTGCACCTTCCTCTCAATTCTGCTGCGAATCTAAAACTTCTCTTAAAATAAATAGTCTTGGGGCGCCTGCGTGGCTCAGTCAGTTAAGCCTCTGCCTTCAGCTCAGGTCATGATCTCAGGGTCCTGGGATCGAGCCGTGCATCGGGCTCTCTGCTCAGCAAGCAGCCTGCTTCTCCTTATGCTTCTCCCTCTCCCCGCTCCCCTGCTAACTCACTTTCTCTCTCCCCGTCTCTCTCTCTCTGTCAAATAAATAAAATCTTAAAAATAAATAAAGGTCTTAAAGAGGATAAGTATGTCAAAGTCATATCTACTATGAATAATGATAGTGCCTCGATCAGAATAAACTATTTGGTATTAAGAAAAAGTACCAAGGCTGGGGGCGCCTGGGTGGCGCAGTTGGTTAAGCAACTGCCTTCGGCTCAGGTCATGATCCCGGAGTCCCGGGATCGAGTCCCACATCGGGCTCCCGGCTCCATGGGGAGTCCGCTTCTCACTCTGACCTGCTCTCTCTCACTCTCTCTCTTTCCTAATAAATAAATAAATAAAATCTTTAAAAGGAAAAAAAAAGAAAAGTACCAAGGCTGGGTGTGCGTGCGTGTGTGCGTGTGTGTGTGCGTGTGTAAGACAGAGAGAGAGACTCATAAATGGACTCAGAGATATTTCAAAGGAAGGGTCCCCAGACACCTTCACTGGGGTGGTTCCCTCAAAACAGCGGCAGGTCTGGAAAGTCTATAAAGAACGTGCTATTTGGCGATCAGGATGGAACAGAGAACACGCAGTGGGTCTTCATGCTGCGTTTGCTTAGTAAATGCTTGTAATTTGCCTGATGCTCATGAGGGATACCTGGATGCTGGTCTATCTGAAGTCCTGTAAGGACAAGGAAGCTGATGGGCACGAGCACGGTTTGGGTCCCCTTTGGTTGCAACAAATGGACAGAATTGCATGAACTCATTCATTCCTTCAGCCAATTTCTTGGGCGTGTGGTATTGGCACTACCCACCGCAAATGAAAACTACCCACTGGAAATGAAAACGTCATGACCACGCCCCCAGAGAGACCTGCCTAGGAACGCAGACACTGAGAACCACGTCCTTGTGGATCAGAAGGCTGCCAACAGAAGCATCCCACATATCCAGGAGCAGCGAGAGGAGGACCGACCGACCACAGGACTGATGGCGGAGTGTCTGGGTGCAGGAGGGGAGCCAGCAAGGACGGAGACGGCTGGACTCGGGCAGATTTCTGGGACCCTGGAGGAGGCAGGGTCGTGCAGGAGCAGGGATGTGAGTGTAGCAATCAGGGTGGATGGAGTTACAAGTGCAAGGCACTATGAGGAAACAGCTTGGAGTGCAGAGAAGGAGCCGGCGAGTTCTGTTGGGAAGGGGAGCTCCCAGCAGCAGAGGGAAGCCCAGCCCGGGGACGCAGAGAGGAAAGAAGCCAGGCGGGGAAGAGAGGATGGAGGTTTGTTGTGATGGTTTTAAAGCAGTTCCTTCTGCTGTTCTAGAGTCACCCCTCCCTTTCTCATCAGTAAACTATTTGAAAAGAGGGCTTTCCTGTGTTACTATTGAGAATATTCCTGGCAAAGTCCAGCTCCCGTTAGGCATCATTCGTCCAGACATCCCTTCATTTTTTCTCATTAAAATCACCTTCCCTTTTCTCCTGCACTCCATAACAATCAGCACCAATGTGCACGGCACCTACCTCTTCATTAACATACAATGTTAAATATTCCTGGGCTGGCTTCCAGTTCTGCAATCTCAAGCAAAAAGTCAGTTTTGCTAATAATTAACAATAACGAGCATTTTTTGTATGCATACTTGCTGACCGGTTTACAGCATTCATCGTTCAATGAAACATTTATAACATTGGCAGCTTATTAAAATGCTTAAATCCTTAGGTGGTATACATGAGAAAAATAGAGTAAAATTGCCACAGTGTTTCAAGAAAATAATTCGCATAATTTAAACCACAGTGTTTCAAGAAAATAATTCGCATATTTAAACTTAATTTATTCCTATTGTCATTAACTCCTTACCATTGCATTTAAAATAAGGGTCACTTTCCCCGCGCCCTCGACGGTTACGAAAGTGGACATGAGCTAATGGAAGTGTGTGGAGAAACACCGTGTGACCTTTGAGGGGCCCCAGATAAATGTGGGAGACTCCCTCCTAGGAGACGACCCAGCAGCCGTCACTCAGGCCTCTCCGCTGATGCGTCACCTAGAAATCTCGTCAACCTGGGGAGGGGGTTTCCAGAGGCGGTAAAGGGAGGAGAGGCTCCTGGGAAAGGACTCTGGAGGAAGACAGAAACCACCGCAGGAAGCTCAGAAGAAGGCAGATCAGGAGCCCAGTCCCAAAAAGAGTAGGTTTTAATTGTCCGGCAAAAACACTTATTGGAACACCACACTCTTGAGCAAAGCACAGTAACCGGGCGGCTCTCTCTACCTGCATTTGCACAGATGTGCGTTTGTGAACAGCGGAAGGTTAACCCAACTGCCTACCCACAGGGAGGAAGCCCAATTAGGAAAACTATTAGAGTCTGTTGGTCTTACCCCGGCGAGTGTTAATGATTTGTTGGCGTTTATTTTCCGCTGTCGTTTGTTTGCCTTCGCGAATAGGCTCATATCGCAGCCTTTGTCGTCGTGAGGGCTAGTCGTTTGTTCGTAGACTTCCACCCGTAACTAAGGCGGACTAAGAAATATTTTCCTCTTCGAGCGGGCCTGGAGGAAGGCTCCAGGTGTAAGAACGTGCGTATGCTTGTGCCCTGTCTCTACTTCGGAGACCGCCTTGATCTCACAGCCGGTTGGCTGGGTGCTGTGCAAATGCCCGAACCAGCGACACCCCCGGGTGGGGAGAGGGGGCTCGGAAGAAGGTTGGTCTCGTCGTCGTCTAGGGCCACAAGTGGGCGCAAGCGTCTGTGCCAGATGTTATTCAGAGGCAGAGAAATCAAGATTCCAGGCCGGCCCCTGTATTTCCAGAGAGACGGACACCGAGTCCGAGGCCAAGAGACTCCAACAGAGCCGAACACGAGGGCTCACAAGCAAGCACAGGAGCAGGAAGCCGGAGAGAGGCTGTTCCACATTCACAGGGCACGTGGGGCGGCCCCGGGTAACAGAGGCTGCTGCCAAGGGGCTGGGGGACCAACACCAGGCGGGTTTGGCAGAGGTTCTCACGCTCTGGGGGCGGGGGGCGAAAGGGGGGACAGCCACGGTCGGCGCCGCTCTCTGAGGTCATGTCTTCTCCGAGGAAAGGGACAGCCCCTGGCAATGATGGAAGCAGTTGCTTTCCCTGCTCCCCATAGGATCGCCAGGTTAAGAGCCGGCTGTCAGGATGGAAGGCGAGGCATCGGGGAGACCGAGCTGTTGACAGTAGAAAGCAGATCGTTGAGGTAAGTCCACAGAGAGAGACCGAGCAGTGGGGTCCGAAGACAGAAGCGATCCGAGCTGCTGATAGCAGAGACATTAGGTACCCGCTACGGACTGAAGGGCTGTGTCCCTCCAGCATCCCACCCCCCGTGTGAGCAGGCGGGAACATTGGGGTGATTAGGTCAGGACGAGATTAGTGCCCTTTCACAGAGGGAGAGACACAGAGCTGTCTCTCCACAACATAAGGCCACGGCAAGAATATGGCCATCTGCAAACCAGGACCGACCAGCTCCCCGATCGTGGACTTCCAGCCCCCAGAGCTGCGAGAAATAAATTTCTGTTGCATAAGCCCCACAGTCCGTGGTATATGTTATGGTGGCACAAACAGACTAAGACGGTGCCTGAATTTGGATGGAGAAGAAATGTAAGAGCATTAAAATAATTTGAATAGATAAGATTCCACGTGGATGTCTCTTACTTTTTAATTTGTTTGGTTGGTTGGTTTCTGTTTAAATCCCTGCCTTATTCCATCAAAGTTGTTTAAAATAGCTCAAGAAATACAAAACATTTCACTCTTTTATTTGACAAAGAATCGTGGCTGACCGCACAAAGACTGAGGGGAAGGTCGAGGGAGCAAAACGTGTGCTTGGGATGCATCACAATCATTAAAATGGGGTAGTCCTGAACTTCCCCAGTAACCACTGAAGAAAAGCATATTTAAGTTTTAGGTGTTGCTCTACTAGGTTAGAGTCTTAACCACCGATAACGAGTGACCGTTAGCTACTTCACCTGTACTAGTGTAGCTTCGAAAATTCCTCCGTGAGGAAGTCACTGCCACACCGGTTCTGTAGTAAGAGCAGCTCTTTGTGGAGACTTCGGTCTCCAGCTCTCTCTGGCCCCTTCACCAACAGCACTTCTTGAGGAGAACATCCAGAACTATGAGAGAATATTTATATTTACCACAACATCCCCCAGGTTGTCTGTGGGACCCATCCTGAGAGAAAACCTGATAAAAACAGTCCTGTGTTCATATAAGAAATTGCCTGCAAGACCCTAGCTCATGGAACCTCGTATTGGTCATTGAAGTCCCGTAACGAAGAATTTCTTATTAACTTCAGTTAAACTTGTATTTAAAAGCTAAGTCGAAGACACTTTGATCTAAATTCCATTAACTCTCTACCTACTAAATATATTGTATAGTATCTTTTCACACAGTATTGCATTGCACAAATATTTTAGGAAACATCCTAGGGCTGCCAGAGAAATCGGTTCTTCCTAGTCTCAAAATACATTATGATTGATAACCTATTTCTCCTCAAAATGCTCTTATGCACACAGACCAATCATAATGCTCTACGGAATTATTATTTTCTGCTTATTTTATCAAGCACAAAAAACTCAAGCATACTCTAATATCCTCACATCAATAACATCACTGAGATTAGTTAAAGGTGAATACTATAAACCCCAAAGCAACTGCTAAAGTAAAAATACAGAATTCTAGGTAATCGACCAACAGAAAAAAAAAAAAGCAATTGAATAAGAAAAAAATGTCCAATTGCCTAAAGAAGACAGTTAAAGGAAAAGAAGGTAATAATGGTAGAAATAGAAAAACAAGTAGCAAAATGACACAGTTAAAGCAAACTGTCAACAATAATCACATTGAATACAGATGGTCTAAACTCCCCAGTTAAATGATAGCAATTGTAAGATTGAATAAAAAAGCAATACTCAACACTGTACTGCCTACAAGAAACTCACTGTACAAATAAACATTCAATATCATAAAAGTAAAAGGATGGAAAAATATAAAACATGGCAACACTAATCAAAAGCAAGCCAGGAGTCCTTGGTTTCAGATCCAAAGTGTGAAAAGCTTGGAAATCGTGACTCCCACCTTCACAATAAGCTGAATGTATAAACATGAGTGACTTTTCCTGGACCCACGAGACAGCTGGGGTTGAAGGGAAACAGCTACCATGAAATCTGGAGAAACTGATGAACCAAAGAGTCAAAGCCAAGATCTGACAACCGGAAGTAAAAGCCACTAGAACCAAAAATTGGCAGGAAGATGTAAGGTGAAGCAGGCAAATCTGATGAGCAGGTTAGGTGTGGATTATTGTGGAACTCCTGGGGCCACAGTCTTAGAGAGGGCCCCGCAATCTCACGGGGTTTAATTCATTGAACCACACCCAGTTCACCATAAAGACCTGAGAAAGATCTTCTGTAGGACTGTGTGAGTGGGGGCATAAACAGTAAACACAGCTCAGCTCCCAGTCGGATTAACAGAAATCCTCACACGAAAGGACCATTTACTTCAGTTCTTACTACCTGACACATCTCTGGCTTTTTTCCCAACAAAAAGTATTATAAGACATGCCCAAAGGGAAGAAAAAACAGTTTGAAGAAAGAAAGCAAGCAACAAAGCCAAATTCAAATATGGCACAGTCATAGATGTAATTAGAGAATTTAAAATGACTAAGATTAATATGTTACTTGTATTAATGGAAAAAGCAGATGTCATGTAAGAACAGACGAGTAATGAAACCAGAGAGATGATAATTCCAAGAAATAACTAAAATTAATGGCTAGATATAAAAAAAATACTGTAACAAAACTGAAGAATGTCAGCGATAAGCTCGTTAGTAGGCTAGAGATAAACAAGGACAGAATCAGTGAGCTTAAGGATAAGTCAATAGAAACTGTACAATCTGAAACGCAAAGAGAAAAAAATAAATTAAAAAAACACAGAACATCCAAGAAGAATAATTTCAAAATGTGTAACATATGAATGACTTGAATATCAGGAGAGTTAAGAAAGGAGAAGAAGCTTATATTTGAATATAAGCTGAGAACTATCCAAAATTAATAAAAGACATGAAACCAAAGATTCAGGAAGCCTAGAGAACATCAAGCGAAAAACTACTCCAAAAATAGATCTATCATATTCAAAATGTAGAAAAGACAAAAAGGAAATCATGGAAGATGCTGGGGGGGAAAGGGGGGTTGGAATCTTATTTATAAAGAAATGAGGATAAGAATTACAGAATATTTCTTGCTAGAAACCACATAAGCAAGAAAGGAAGAAAGTGGAATAAAATATTTAAGGTTTTGAAAGAAGAAACCACTAATCGAGAATTCTATATTTAGTTAAATTATTCTTCAAGGTGAGGAAGAAATAAAGACACTTTCTGACAAACAAAAACTGAGAAAATTCATAACTACCAGATGTTCCTTGAAAGAAATATTAAAAGTTCTCCAGAGACAAGGAAAATGATTCGGCTAAGACACTTGGGGTCCACATGAAGAAAGAGGAATATTGGAAAAGGAATACGTGAAGGTAAGATATTTTATTTTTCTTACTGTTAATTGATCTAAAACATAACTTTTTGTTTAAAGTAGTAAAAATGCCTTGGTGACTGTAACATGCGGGTAGGTAAAATGTACGACAGCGACGTCACAAGGGATGGTAGGAGGTCCGAAATGCTCCGTGAAGAGGGAACTATGCTGCAGTATCGTGGGTAGTGTTGTTTGGCAACGGATGTAGATTAGTCAAGAATCTACACGGGAGACTCTAGAGTGACCATTTAATTTTTGTAAGGAAAATTAATACACTCAGGAAAGAGATAAAATGGAACAATATGAATTGCTCAATTAATATCAGAAAAGGCAGTAAAAGAGGGAAAATAAAGAATAAATGCAAAGACTAGAAACAGGGACAACTGTGGTAAACATTAATCCAACTATATCAATAACCACTTTAAATATTAATATTGCAAATACACCAGTTATATGTAGAATTCTCCAATTCTTCACAGTGGATTAAAAAAACAAGACTAAACCATATTTACAAGAAATTCACTCTAAATATAAAGGGTCAGTAGGTTTAAAGTAAAAGAATGGAGAGAAATATATACCATGCTAACATTAAACCAAGGGTAATATTAAGAAAGTATCCTATTTTTATAAAAGCCAGACTTTTGAGAGAGGAAAATCTAAGGGATGAAGAGTGGCATCGTATCATGATAAATGGGATAATTCTCCAATAAGACATAACAATCGCCAAGAAGCGAGCACCAAACAAGAGAGCATCAAAATATATGAGGTGAAAACTGACAGAACAGGAAACCTTGACAAATCTACAATTCTGGTTAAATATTTTAACACCCCTCTTCCAGTAAGTAACAGACCAGCAGGGAGAAATCAGTGAAGACAGAGTTGACCTGAGTAGCATTGTCGACCCACCTGACCTAACTGACACATGTAGACCCTCTGCCCGGAGCAGTAGACCACACATTCTTTTCCAGCTCAGTCTGGAACATTCACCAAGATAGACCATGGAGAGCCACAAAATACACACCAGCAAATCCAAAAGAAGAGAAATCATACAAAGCATGTCCTTGGATCACAATGAAATTAAACTAGAAATTATAACCAAGGGATAGCTGGGAAATCCCCCCATATAGGAAAAACTACACAACACACTTCCGAATAGCACATGATTCAAAAAAGAAGTCTCAAGAGAACATTTTCAAGTGAATGAAAATGAGCGTATAAATTATCAAAACTTCCAAGCAAAAGCCAAGCTAGGAGGAAAATTTACCGCATTAAGTGTTAGGTATAACAAGAGAAGAAAACTCAAAATCAATCACTTAAGTTTCTACCTCAGGAAACTAGAGAAAGGAAAATAGTTTAGTCCTAAAGAAAGCAGATGAAGAAATCATAAAATTAGAGCATAAATCAATGAAATACAGAACAAGAAAAATAGTTAATAAAACCATAGCTGCTTCTCTAAAAAGATCAATAAAATTGATAAACCTAAAAAAATTGATCAACCACTAGCCAGACTAACCAAGAAAAAAATGAGAAAAGACACATATTGCCAACACTGGAAATGAAAGAAGGGTCATCGCCCCTGAGTCCACAGACATTCAAAAGATAAAAAAAAAAAAAATACTAGGAGCCACTCTATGCCCTCCAATTTGATAACCCAGATGAAATAGATCAATTAACTGACAGATTAAAAACTACCAAACCCACAGTGGGGAAGTAGATCACCTGGGTAGGCCTATTATTTACTAAATAAATTCACTGGTGAATCCTACAAAACTATTAAGGAAGAAATGATACCAATTCTCCACAGTATCTTCTAGAAAACAGAAGCAGAGAGAGTACTTCATAGTTTATTCTACGAGGCCAGCATCACCCAAGTATGAAAACCTGATAAAAACACTACCAAAAAAAAAAAAGAAGAAGAAGAAGAAGAAGAAAGAAAGAAACTACAGACCAGGACCTCTTATGAGGAAAGATGCAAAAACCCTCAATAAACTATCAGCAAGTCATGTACAACAAAATATAAGGAAAGCATTTTATGCCAAGAGCAAGTAGACTCGCTACAGATGTGAAAAGACAGAGTCAGCATTTGAAAATAAATCACTGCCCTATACCACACTGAAATGCTAAAACCGAAAAAGCACATGGCTGTTTAGCAATTAGAATAGAAAAAGCATTTGACCAAAACCCAACACCCATTCATGATAAAACTTCTCAGCAAACATACAGAAGAATTTTCTTAACTTGTTACAACCTCTACAGGAAAATACAGTTAGTGTCATGCTTAATGGTGAAAATCTGAATAATTTCCCCCCTCAGTTCAGGAACAAGGCTAGGGGGTCCTTTCTCACCACTCCTATTTCACATCATGCTGGAAGCCCTGGCTGGTGCAAGGAGACAATAAGAAACAAGAAATAGGGCACCTGAGTGGCTCAGTCGTTGGGCGTCTGCCTTCGACTCAGGTCATGATCCCGGGGTCCCGGGATCGAGTCCCACATCAGGCTCCCTGCTCTTCGGGAAGCCTGCTTCTCCCTCTCCCTCTGCTGCTCTCCCTGCTTGTGTTCCCTCTATCGCTATGTCTCTCTCTGTAAAAAAAAAAAAAAAAGAAAGAAAGAAGAAATAAAGGGGAAAAAATAAACTATGGCCAAGATGGGCTGATGTCAGAATACAACACTTCCCTCTTAAAAATCTATTAAAGTAATTAATGACATTAATCGATTCATAACAGTATAAATGACAAAACCCACATGATTATCCCAATAGATGCAATGAAATAATTCTATAAAACTCCATATCCATTCAAAATAAAAGCTCTTAGCAAACTAGGAATAACCTGAGAGTGGGAGTTAAAAAAATTGCTGAAATGTTTGAAGCACCCCCCTTTAAGAACAAGAACAAGAGAAGAGCACCCTTTGTCACCACTTCTATTCAATATTGAACTGTGGGGTGGGGAAGAGAAAGAAAGGGGAAAATTGAAAAGATATGAAAGGATACAAAAGAAAGAAGATTGCACATAGAAAGACCAAAAGAATCAACAGTTAAATTATTGAATTAATGAGAGAGTTAGCAAGGTCGCTGAACACAAAATCAATACATGCAAGTCTGTGGCATTTCTGTAACCAGCCATAAATGTTAGAAAAATAAGCCCACAATTCTCCATAGCAACAACAATAAGAAAAACACAAGAAAAAAAAATCTAACCAAAGACGTACAATATCTTTACGCAGAATATTAAGTGCCCTTGAAAGACATTGGTCATCTTTGTGTGTCTGTGTGGTATTTTTGTGGCTATCAAGGATGGTATTTTTTTTACTGAATACCTAGTAAGTTGAGGGAAATAGCCACGCTTATGGATAGGAGAGCTTACAGTATAAGATCATACATTCTCCATGAATAATCTCTCTTCCAGCAGTCTCCATCAAAATCCCAGCAGTGTTTTGAGGAACTTGGAAGGCCAAATATAAACCATGGATGGAAAAACAAAGGCTCATACTGGCCAGACCTTTATGAAGATCAAGAACAAGGGCGATGGCGGACAAGGGGGCGGAGGAACTGCCCTCAGAGACACCAGCACCTGCAAGACGATAGGAACAGAAGCGAGCGGGAGTTTGATGCAGCGGAAACCACAGACCGAGGTGACGAGCGTGTTGCAAGTCCCAGTCTGTGACTGTGCGTCATGCACAGGGCTGGAGCTGCAGAGGGACAGGGACAGGACGGCCCCTGGTTCCTCGTTGTGACAAAGTGCAGTTGGATCCCACCTCAAAGCAGATCCAGGAATCCATTTCAGGGCTACACTGTGCTACATTTAAGTCCATCTGCAAAAGATGCTAAGAATGTTAGTTGTGTCACTAAAGAAGTACGATATTATTTCAGAAAACGTGTGCACTCACTTACCAAAAAAAAAAAAAAAAAAATGCCATTTCAGTGCGATTTACAGTCTTACCGTGAAGTCAAGGCCGAAGACAACAGGCGGCAGAGAAGAAGGTCTGAACTTTGGAAAGCACCGAGTTGTGTCGTCACCACCTGGGGCCCTCTCCCCGTTTCCCTGGCACCTCGAGCCGGGGTCAGCGTGCTGGGGGACAGGGGGACAGCACCAGAGGCTGGTGCCGAAACCGCTTGAGTGGCCTGGGAGCAAGACGGGGTTTCCACGAACCCCCGTGACCGAGACGGCAGCCACAGCAGGCGCGGGCGCTCCCTCACGGAGGCCTGTACACCCAGTGGGACCTGGCCCGGGGACAGCAGGGGACAACAAGGGACAGCAGGGGACAGCAGGCTCCACAGGGCCTGGGCACAGCCTGCCTCCAACAGACAGGGGATCCGGCACCAGCCTCTGCCCTGTGACGTGCTTAGCACCTCTGTTTGCTTTAAGGTTAAAAGTACTCTTAAATTCGTTCTTTTTCTACTTCAGTTACATTCTAAATTTCTACGAAGCAGACCAAAATATCTTACTTTCGTGCCATTCTGGAATAATAAGTTTACCATGTATAAAATCCTAGATTGATCGTTATTTCCTCTTGGCACTTAGATGTTTTCTTTGCCTTGTAGCTTCTCTTCGTTTCTGTGGACATTTGCTGCCATTGGGCTGTCGTTCTTACAAAGGTGACCTCTCTCTCCTCTGGAACTGCCTCTCGTTCTGCTGTTTCATGCTAACCTGTCCGCAGGCAGATTTGCGGGGCTGCTACTCCTGCGTGGGGCTCATTACAATAACTGAATACGACTTGCTTCAGTTCTTGGAGACTATCCATGCTTCTTGCATTTTCTCCCTCTCCCAGCCCCTCACCCACCGTCCAGGCAGCTGTGGTCGAATTTGCCACGTGAGTGACACTGGCCAGAAGGACAGAGGCACCCGGTGAAGGCAAGGGGACTCCCCGGGAGGGCGTCAACAAGCAAGTCTAGCCACATAACTCACCGGTGCGCTGGCCACGTGGGCACAGCGGGCTGGAGGTTCCTGAGCACCGCAATGGGGCTCCGTCTAAACCGCAGGTGACGGTAGGAATGGCCGCAGACTCCAACGCCACTCTGAACAGAGAATCAGGGCGTGGGTTCCCATCCAGCCTGTGACACTGACCCGCCATGCCGCTTAATTTTTGTCCGAGCCTCAGTTTGCTCCTCTGTGAAAGGGAAGAGGAAAATCTGCTGCAGATGCCGAAGGGCTGTCATCGGAATTAAAGGAGCCCTTGATGAGCAAGTTCAAGATGCGCTCTCGAGAGCTGCCCCTGGATCTTTGCACATGTTGCCAGAAACGCCCCCTAGTGCTTCCCAGGCCTGCTCGGAATCCGATTTCAGAGACAATGCGCCCGCGGGAGCAACGACGGGGTCCAGGAGGGCGGGTATCGGACACAGAAGGGAAAGATGGCCTGGAGAGAGCCAATTTGTGTAGCTGTTGATTTTACAAACCATTAAACATAACAGCAAATAAAAAGCAAGCGTTTCCTGCCCAGATCGAAAGTGGAGTCAGAGGATAATATGCGATGTTCGCTGTGAGTGGCCATTCGATGGTCATTATACGGTCAGCCGGTGCCGAACTGTGCCTGCCGTGGCCCCCCAGGAGAGGGGCCCTGCTCATTGCAGGGGCCGAAAGCACCAGGGCCCGATGCCTGGAGCCCCAGGTCTCCCCAGGACCAGGACCCCCCGGACCATTCCCAGAGGACGTCTACAGAGCTGCCGCAGTAGAACTGGGTGGACACTGGGAGAGCCAACCTGTCTGCTCTTTGGCTTGTAACTCAGCAGAAAGACTGTGATTTCCGTGCCTGTCAATCCTGTTTCCAAACCGCCATTAACAACCTGCATTCACAAAGGACACCTGGTCGGAGTTCCTGCACTTCTCTGTCTGATGCCTCTGACTCTGTCCCATCCTCAGCACCGAGCACTGTGCCTGCCATGCAGCGGGCCCCAGAAATGTGTACGAGCCCATGGCTCACACCCCATGAGCCTCTGGTTGCCATTTGGTTTATCCAGACAAAGACTTGCCTTTTTCTACTGTGTATCTGACAAGGTCCAAGATCCGACCGTGGTGCCAGGATCTATGCAGCGGCCCATTTCACAGGGCTGGATGAAAACATTTATCCCATGCCCTGGGGACCATCCCAGGTTCCTGGCTCTAGAATTTTAAATACTTTGACAACATGGAAATTTGAAAGGTGATACTTCTTTTAGGGCAAGAGCATGGGCTAGGTTGAAGACAGAAGGAAGGAAATGCACAAACCATTCCGTAACATTTTGTTTCTTTTATCTTTTTTTTTTTTTCTATTTGTCTCTTTCCAACGGTTCTAAGATATATTAGGCTGCTTATTGGTCATGATGTACTTATAGAAAGAGCTTTCCTATCTTGTGCAGCTCACCGTGGCTCCAATAGAAATCTATTTGTTGAGACTAAGTAAGAGCAATATTTTTGCTAGGGAGAACCTGCTACATTGCATTAGTTTTATTTGGGGCGAAAGCATTTTCATCTCTGAATTGCAGTACATTTGATTTCTTTGGTTAGCTCAAAAACATAGATTGACTGATTGACTTTAAAAATCGTTCCTGGAAGTTCAAGGGATTAAAGCAGGAAATACCTATAAGTGCACGATACACGGAAATAAATAAAATAAAGGCATGACATTGGTTACTTTTGAATTAACAAACTTTTCCCTTTTTTGGAAATTTTGTTTTTCTTTGAAATGAAGACTGAATATATACAATTTACATCAGATAACTTTCCAGGAAGCTTTTTCTGACTAGGGTCTAAGGGGTCATCTGTCATACTTCTTTCTAATCTCTGCTATTTTTCCCCTATCGCACAACCACTCCTGGACCTGTAAGTATCTGGGGCATTTTTGCAGACAAGATGGCACTTAAATTATTAAAATAATAAGCAGCCTGGAGAAGATGTACACATTTCTCACTTACTGGTTTAAATAAAATGGATGCCTCACAAACAATTCTGAGGCAGAGCCAAAGAATTTGCTACCCAAAGCAACACAGGTATAGTAAGTCGCTTTATGAACCCCAATGGAGATTTTAGTCACGTGAATAAGGCACCTGTAGTCAACGCTGACTGCCAGCAATGTGTCAGAGTTTACCTGAAAGTGCAGGTAATGCTTTATTTTTATAAATGTTGATCTGTCCCCCCACCCATCCATCCATCCACCCTTCCATCATCTATCTCCTATTATCTCTCTTTCCATTCATCTACCTATCCACTCATCCACCTACCCTCTATCTGTCCATCCATCCATCCAACCATCTGTCCATCCATCCATCTGTCCACCTGTCCATCCATCCATCCAGCCACCCATCCATCATCTATCTCCTATTATCTCTTTCCATTCATCTATCCACTCATCCACCTACCCTCTATCTGTCCATCCATCCATCCAACCATCTGTCCATCCATCATCTGTCCACCTGTCCATCCATCCATCCATCCACCCATCCATCATCTATCTCCTATTATCTCTTTCCATTCATCTATCCACTCATCCATCTACCCTCTACCTGTCCATCCATCTATCCACCCATCCATATTTCCCCATCTATCATCTGCTTATCTATTCGTCTGACTTTTACATGCACACACCATTTGCACAGAGCACTTGTGACACATAATTAGACAAGTCATATCCTGAAATAAAATCTTTTCAACAGCGAGCAGTCCGTCCACCCCTGGAATGTGAACCCATCAAGGCAACATCACCTTACTTAGCTAGTACTCAGCACAGTACCCAGAGCTCAGTAGGAGGGCTCAGTACATGTTTCCTGATTAAAAAACACTGAAGGGATCATTGCAGGAGCTCAGATGGCAATAGTCAGTCAACTCTTGCTTCCACGGAGTTAATGAAAACATGGATCACTTGCCAGGTTTATCCCGCCGCGTCCTGACCAGGTCTTTCTCATGTGATGACTCACAAAATGGTTCATCTTTGGAGGGTTGCAGAAACCATGCGATATCCTTGGGGCTTCTGCAGATCCCCTTAGACTGAATGATTAGAAAATTAGATCTGAAACTCAGCCAGGAATGCACCCTTGATTACAATTTCAGTTAACAGATTTAAGGAGAAGGCATCTTACATTCAAAGTTTCTGCCCTTGAGTGGCTGAGAGCATCCTCCTTATGGCCATGGGACGTGGGTGCCAGAGTAGGTCCTGATGTTCCCTCAGGCCTCCCAGGGATCTGCGTGGGGCTCACACCGCGCGGTCTCCCGCCGGGGGCTCCGAGAACGGCTGCCCTCCCATCTGCAGGGGAAGCTTTCATCCTTTCGAGTACCAGAAGACAAAAGGAGGCTCCTGGACCCTTTTCTGGATAAGAGACAGTGTAAGCATATCTATACATCTATACCTCTCTCTAGATAAGAAAGCTAGGAAACCTCATCCGCAAGACACAAGGAAAACTCTGAAGAGAAGCAATCTCGCAGTTTTATCAAGTGCACAAGGCGGGGGACAGCAGCCACAGAAGCACGCGGCTGTTTACAAATCTAAGTATGATGGGCAACTTCCACACAGAGAGAGAATAAATGCTTCTCAAACCGAGAGAGAGAGGAAAGAGAAAGATTGGGAGAGAGGCAGAGACAGAGAGAAGACTGGAGACAAGTGTTCGTCTGTGTTCGTCCGGGACGCCACGACCGAGTACACATGGCGGGAGGCTCACGCCACGGAGGTTGCCCCTCACGGCCGTGGCGCCCGCTGCGGGGTCGGGTCACGGACCGCTGGCTTCTTGTGTCCTCACGTGGCAGAAAGGGGGGCCCCGGGGCGGCTAGCTCTCCGATGCCGTTCACAAGGGCACTCCTCCCACACAAGGGGGCCCCTCACCCTCTGCTCGCCCCGCAAAGGCCCCCCTCCCAACACTGTCACCTTGGGGGCTGGGATTTAACATATGAATTTGGAGGGACACAAACATTCAGTCACGATGGCATGATTACTGTACCACCCCCCATAGACTGTTTCTGTACCCCCAAAATTCATGCAGGCTCTTAGCCACCCCAGCTTCCTGACTTTTAAGGCAAAGGGTAAGCCTGGCCCGGAACTGTCTGTGGCACCGAGGCACAGAGTTAAGGTGAGCCTTCCTTCCGGCCGTGCTGCAGGGTCCGGGACGCCTCGGTGCCATCAGACCCAGCTCGCCGGGGTTGAGGGGGACATGCAGCTGCCTTCACATACCCCCAGCCCCTCCCGGAACCCTCCCGGCCTCCCCGGCCCCACAGCCCAGTCCGGGGGCCCGCGGCCTCCCTGCAGCCCAGCACCAAAGCCCAAACCTCCCGGGCCCACGGGAACACTGATTCAGAAGAAACATGTACCTTTTGGCCACAGAGAAGGTGAAACTCCAGGCTGTTTGTTTCTCTTTTGGATAAACCTTTAAACACAGGAAGACACAGGCTCTGTGTAGACGCGTTGCCCACCCCTGCGTCCTGTCGTACGCGGCCACCAGAACCAGGCAGACAAAAGTCAGCTGGTAGACCCTGCTTGACAGTATGGAAAATGCCGGAGACTGTCCCCACGTGGTGGAGCACGTCCCGTGTCCCTGCGGCCCAGTAGGGTACAGTAACACAGCTGCCAGGACCCAGGACAGAGCGTGGCCCCACGGTCTCCGCCGCCCTTCCCACCTGCCCCTCGGGAGTGCCGCCCTCCCGAGCCCTGCCGCCGTGTCTTTCCTGGCCGCAGAGAAGGGCCACATACAACAATTGGGTCTTGAACTTGGAGCCACTGGGACAATCAGAGACGGGTAAAATGGGGACACCCCCTACTGGTACGAGATGTTCCATCTCGTGGACATCGTGGTAGAACCAGGAAGACGCGTTGCGTTGATAGAAGCTTCCAGCCCATTTCCGTGGACTCTGACCCCTTCCCACATGGAAGAACACGCACAGATAGGCCTATGGGTAGAGAGAGCAATAAAGAGGAAGAAAAGACCAACTTTCGCCGATTGTCTGTGTTCATGGATGAACAACACAGAGCTCAAAATCACGAAGATGCCTGTCTCACCTGAACACCTGAAGTTGCTTGTCTTGACCTTTTTCCAACAACCTTTCTCTGGCTTAGCTTGAGAGAGAAGGACACAGAGGACAGAGACACGCGGCGGAGAGGGTGGAAGGGAGGAGAAAATTAACATACTGCCATGTTCGAGAAATGCTTAGATCCCTTTGTTTCCCTTCCTTCCGGAGGCACGAGCACGTGAGGAGGCGTGGTCCCAGCGGACCCCTCCCGCCTGGAGCCTCGGGGACCCGGGGCCGGTCTTCGCTGAGTGACCTGCCCTGGGTTTCAGCTTCGGCACCAGAGAGAAGAATGACAATGCCCACCTCCCGGGTCAGCAGGCACGCTGTCACTCAAGGACGGCCTCGTGACTATCACCCTGTCCCGTGGGGGGTGGGCTGTGCCCGCGAGCCCCAGCTCACATGCCTGCAGAGACAGTATGTAGGCGCCCCCTGGACCCCAGACCCCTGCTCCGCGAGGTTGAGCCCTTTGCACGGCGTGGGTGGGAGGCGGTGCACCATCCTTCTCCTTCCTCGTCACCCCAGAGCTGCCCCTTGGGACCCTCTGCATGCCCGGCGGCCGTTGTCTTTACCAGACTTACAGGGTGGGAAGCCAGGGAGCCTGTGGTGTGCCCCACGGAGCCCCGCCACGGAGGGGACTGTCCCACTGCCGTGGGGACAGGGAGGACGGGCACTAGGCTCAGGCAACCTGAGTCCCAGCACGCTTCGGTTCCACACAGCCGAAGGCGCTCTGCCAACCTTGGACCAACCCGAACCTCAACTTCCTTCTGTGCAAAAGGGGGTTGATGGTCCCGAGCTGCTAATGTGCCCCCGGGGGCCAGAAGTCCCGGCCTGCGCCTTGAGGGGAGACGGCCGTGGTCTGAGTCGTGCTCTGTGCCGCCAATCCCCGGACACGTGAGCTGGGGCGGCCTCACTGTCCCTTGTGGACTGTGCCTACTTCCCTCACTGCTGAGGGTCCGAGCACCGGGGACAGACAACCAGCCCTCACAGGGGGGTCGCTGTCGTCCCCGCAGCGATCCCAGCGCGAAGGTCCCAAACCAGGTAACCAGACGTGAGGGAGGAAAGACACTAGACCCGCTGATCCCTGCTGGGTGTCGAGGAAGCGGGAGCGGCCCCTGCGGCCCCGGGGTCTGGTGGCTGCTGGGACGGTCGCCAGCCCCTCCGCCAGCCCTTCCCCCGCCCTCCCGACAGCCTCAGGGCACAGCAGGAACGACAATCACAAGGATAGTGATCCGGCAACCGTCTGTACACGGTAACTGCACCCGAAGCGCTTCACACGAATTTCTCGGGTCCTTCGAGCGGGGAGGCTGATCGGGGAGGCTGATCGGGGAGGCTGATCGGGGAGGCTGATCGGGGAGGCCCGGGCCTGGGGGGCACCAGGGCCTCGTCCTCAAGCAGCTGCTCCGCAGGAGGCCCGCGAACGGGGCAGGGTTTGCAGCAAGGGCGAGAGAAAGTTCCCACTCTTTCGCGGGAACAGGAGGAAAGAGGCGAGAGCGTGTCGGGGTGCTGGCAGCCCCGAGAGGCCATCCCCAGACCCCGGACGGCAGCGGCCCCGGGTCGGCCCCGCCACGCCGGAGCTGGCGGGACGCCAGGCAGGCCGCCTCCTTGGAGGCTGAAGTGAATGCAGGCCGGACGATCCTCACGTCTGTTTGAGGCCCCGGGACTTCAGGGTCTCACACTTCTATATGGAGAGACCCCGTCCGAGGGCGGTGCCATCCCACGGGGCGGGAACAAGTCCTCGGCAGCAGCAGTCACGTGGACGGCTGTGTCACACCTGCCTCCATCCGTCCTGATACACATAGCGGTGTGTCCGAGACCCGTGCTTCTCACCGGAAGGCCCCGCTCCCCTCTGGGGACGCTGGACGGTCCCTGTCCTCTCCGACGGTACACGTGGCCACGTGACACACTAATCCACAACTCACCATTGCCCCTTTGCTTCGTGGCCGGTGATGCCCCAGAGCCCCCACCGACGGGCAAGGGACGCGTGCGTGAGCAAGGAGCACCCCCCCCGGGGGGGGCCTGGGCAGGGCTGTTGGTCGGGCAGCGGGTCCCAGCTCTCCCGGCTGAGCCGCAGCCCTGGGCTCTGGAGACGCAGCCACGCCCAAGGCAGCCGCTGTGTCCAAGTCCCGGAGAGTGGGTCTGCCTGACGAGAAAACCAGCTGCGGCCCTGGTTCATTCGGGAAGACAGCAGAGAGGCTCCGAGACAGGCAGGGACGTCCGGAGACCATCGCTGTGGACGGCTGCAGTCAGGACGGGCTGGCTCCAGGCGCGGCCGGCGGGGAGAAGGTCGGGCTGCACAGCCCGCGCACCCCTCCTGGAAGGGAATTCGGCGTGTGAGTCTACGATGAGGACACTAAGAGAGCAGGCAGGAGAAGGGGGCCCGAGAGCTTTGTTTTTCCTGTGCCGCCCCGGAGGTGTTCCCCCGAGGAGCATGTTGGAGCACACAGGGCCCTCCGCACATCTGATGCGGAGCCGGCCGCCACTGGGAAGCATGCATGCACCGCTCTTCCTGCCTCCAGGAAAGCTGTCTCCCTGCACAGCGACCGGGTCCCACCAGCCCCTCTGGCTCTGGGTCAAGATGTGGGGCAGAGGGGCTGCCACTGAGAACACCCAGGACCCTGGCAATACGCACAGGGTCCCACACCCACCGACTTCTCCTTCATGTCCGCGGACCCCGGAGCCAGCCCCCTGCATGGACGCAGCCGCCTCCAGGAGCCCCCCGCCCTCAGCACCCACTGGACTCAACTCTCGGGATGAAGCCGCCGTTCGGCAGCTAGCATCTCACAGCCTGAAATGAAATTTTTTTAATGCACAGTCCTTTTTAATTCTGTTTCTAATTACTGCACTGTATACAACCCAGAATGCTGGTGAATTGATAAAATATGCAAATGAGCCAACAATTCATAGACTACATTAGAATTTCCATTTAAACTGTTAGTTAAGCTGTACACATTTGTAAATGTAAACATTAACCCTCAGGAAAAATATTTTTTAAACTACAGCCTAATTGGAAACTCCACGATAATATACAATGAAACAGGATCATGGCACAGAAGGGTGCCCTCTCGCTGTGAATTTAAAAAGAACATTTGCACGGGGTTGCGGCTCCCTCAGAGCCGTGGCACCCGCCTCCTCTGGGTCTCCCTACGGCGACGCTGCGCCCCCTCCTCCCGGTGGGCGGCGGGCGGTGGTGCCTCCCCCTCCTTTGCCAGGAGACTGCACCGAGGACAAGGACGGAGCCCGCTGCCTTCCTTCCCCGCCCCCCACGCCCTCCACCACAGAGCAGACGCCGGGGAGCCCCTGTGGACGTGGAGAGATGGGGAAATGAACAGGACTGAACAGACTAGTTTACATGCGGTGAGGTCGGTGGGTTTCCATCTTAGAAGCTAAGGAAGCGCATCCAAATTTCCTGTGCTCCCGCCTGTGCACAGAGGGACCTCAGACCAACCAGCGTGCAAGCAGGACTGTGTGGGTAGGCGGTGGCCGGGGCTGGGGTCACCCACAATCTAAGCCAACAAGGCTGTGCATCCACCCGTCTTCCCATCTGGGAAGGGTCTACACCGCGTGAGTGGATCGAGAGACGGCGACCCTAACCCTGTGAGCGCAGCCCCCTCCCGAATCGCCCTCGCCAGCTTCTCTTTACAGCGGATGCTCTACGCTCACGGGAACTCAAGGGCAGACAGACCCTGAGTCTTCAAAAAGGCTGCCACGACCCTAATGTCCATCTGTTAGAATTCATGTCAGGAAAACACTGGCTTTCGTGAAAATCATACCCGACCGTGAAATACACAAAACCCACAGACCGGTCCCCCCACCCCGGCTTTGCGGGTGCCGCTAGGAAGCGCGGAGCTAAAGGTAACGCTCGGGAGCCGAGACCCCCGTCACCGGTCCTTGGTGGGCTGTCGCCTCTCCCCCTCTGTTGGGCTCCTTATCTGCCTTTTCTACCATATTCACTACTGGCACGCATCAGAAACAGACCCACGTTCCCTTCGATAATGAAGAGAAATAATCAATGATCCGAATAGAACGCGTGTCTGAACGTCACAGAAACTGCCGAGCGACCAAAGCCGAGCGCACACCCCGGTGTTCCCGGGGATCCCGCGGTTCCTCCCCGTTTGTGAAGACACACCTGTCAGACAAGCCCCCACACACCGTGCTGGGGAAACAGGACCCGCGTCAGACGGAAAAAAAGACGAATGGTCTGGCAGACGGCGTTCGTGATTTTCCCAAAGGCCAGCGAATTAACCATCTATAAATAGGAACCACACTCCCGTGCTTCATCACATTCTCTAATCACTTCCTCGGGAGACTGATCAATTAATAAGGCGGAGGGAGGGGGGAGCCGGAAGGAAGGCAGTCATCGCTGTGTGAGTGTGCACTGTGGGGGCGGAGGGGCTCAGCCCCGGTCCGCTTCCCGTGGCTCGGGTCCCGGCGGCCCCCTGTGGTCCGGAAGCCGCGGACCCTGCTTCTGAGGTGTGGTCGGCAGAGCCCAAGGCCACGTCCCGCGCCTCCGTCCCCCCTACCCCTCCTCGCACGGGCCATTTTATCATCTCACATCATCACACGAGGAAGAACGTGCGTGCAGAATAGGGGGTCTGAGTGAGCTCCTGCACCTGTCAGGTCCTTGCTAAACTCCTCTAGTTTACGTTAGTCTTTGTTGTTAATCTCTTACTGCGTCTGATTGTGAGTTAAACTTTGCCACACGGATGTGTGTATATAGGAAACACGCAGCACCTGCAGGGCTTGCAATCCCCATGGTCGCAGGCGTCCCCGGGGGTCTCGGCGCGGTCCCGCCGCAGACACAGGGCGCCTGCGGGACAGCGGCCCCCAGGCAGGACTCCGTGGAGTCGGCGTCACGATCCTAATTTTACAGGTGAGCTCATTCCACGGAGGCTCAGAAATGAGGGACTTGGCCAATGTCACAAAGTTGCAGAGTTGTAAACGTTCCTTCCAACAGCCAGCCCCCATTTTTCCTTCTAGAAGGTGCTGCGGTGCTCCGTAAGAAGGCTCTCACACTTAAATGTCCGGTCCCCCCATTATTCCATGTCGCCCTCCCACCGACTGTGGGAAGCAGCTAAGACAGGGACCCGCCCACTCCCCAAGTCAAAAATTGGGGGTCAAGAGGCTTAAGCGTCAGTCTGGGTCCACACGGACGAGTGGACTGGAGGTCTCTACCCCCTGCCCTATACCACCCCACTCTGGGTCCCCCGCCCCTGCCCTACAGAGACACGAGACCCCGTGCCCCAAACCCACTGGTCAAACGCAACTACTTGCAGGTTATCCTCCCGAGAGCATTTCCTTCATGATTTATGCCTCTTTCCCAGTGCACTGGACACGGTCAGCTAAATACTACACTTCCAAGTTTCAGGTAAGTCCTCGGGGGTCAATCCAGAAGCGCGCCTTCTGCTCCGGGTTCAGTTACAACGCTTCCAACCTGTGCACTGAGCTCCTAAGCGGTCTCACAATTCCCTTCCTCCTCTCATGAGACGGCAGAGTCGAGAAAATATGACGATTCCTGGAAAGAGGAGGTTAAGTGAATGCTGATGGCCTTCAAGAAGCAATTAAGGCTGGAGCAGAAAGTTGGAGCTGGCACCGAGCCTGCCCCCAAGCCCCAAAATCCCAGCGCCCCGCCTCCGCGGAGACTGACGTATTGCCAATGACAACGGTGGTGACTATTCCGCAGCGTACACACCATTGGCATTTCTAAATCAATATTAATGGAAACCCTCAGGCGATCGACAGGCTGAGGGCAAGCCTCCGTCGACGCAGCTTCTGCCACAAATGACAGCACTCTAAATGTGACAGCATCACAAATGACGTCTAACAACTCTGGGCATTCCCGAACTCTCTTCCTTGGCATGAGCGAAGCCTTGCCACCCTTACAGGTGGGATTTCCTTCTTTTCCTACGCAGTGACTCACACAGATAGCCCCCCGCCTCCCTCATACAGACGCGTCGGGCCCGACACCCCTCCGAAGTTTTGGTTAAACGAGAGGACGCTGCGGCGGCGTTACTGCTTCGTCTCTGGATTTCTCAGGCGTGACTGAGCCCCATCGAGGTAGCTCCAACATGACCCTAACCACATTCTGGTGAGCAGTTGAGCGGCTCCAAGCGAAGCAGTGAGAAGCCGGTTTTGCCAGGTCACCAGTTAAGTGGTTTGCAGGAGGCCGGTTTCCTGGCGGGGAAATCAGGGATTACACCGGTACCTCGTGGTGCTGCAGTGAGGATCAACGGGGGACAGAGGACAGCAGTGGACGGGCACATGTCTCACGGTGGAGGGGAGGGACCCGGTGACCAGGAGCCCTCACAGCAGAGAGGGGAGGGGAGGGACGC
>CM052811.1:1521473-1558159 GCA_028533885.1 Nasua narica | reverse complement strand
AATACTTCTATTTTTTCAGTGTTCCGAGATTCACTGTTCGTGCACCACACCCAGGGCTCCGTGCAGTCCGTGCGCTCCTCAGTACCCACCGCCAGGCTCGCCCAACCCCCCACCCCCTCCCCTCCAAAACCCTCAGGCTGTTGTTCAGAGTCCACAGTCTCTCACGGTGAACCAACCAACCGATTGGCGGAGATTCATGCAAAGGGAACAAAAACATATGATCTAATGATATATAATGGGGAACTCCTCGTGGACCTCTGCATTTAACAAAAGAAATTGCTCCAGGACACTGCCCCGGGAAGGAACGTACCTTGCCGACGTGTTCGCTAGTAACTCAGCGGCTGACGAGTGCTCTCGGCGGGATGCGGTGGGCACCCCGGGGCCGGGCCGCACGCCTCGGCTTCTAAAGGCCCAGCGGTCTTCACTCGACAGAGTGACGCTCTAAATTCTTCACTCACTCAACCAGCCAACCAGTATTTGTCCCCAAAAACCACTGCCAGACATCCCGGGAGGTTACGAGGCGCCGGTGGAGCTCAGGTTGGACGCGGCCTCGATCCAGAGAAGTGAGAACAGGCTCTTCCCACCTCTGCCCAAAGCTCGCTGCCCTGAGGCCGATGCCGCGCTCTCCAGATGGGCGACAGAGGTGTTTGACACGGCCGCCCCACGTGACAGGTCACCCGGAGGCCGGCACCTCCCCAGCGGACCCGTGCTCTTCCACGCCCCACTTCTTCCCTGCCTTCCCGGCCTCACCCGACGGCGCTGCCGGGACCTTTACTTCACCCCGGACTCCTCCCTCCATGTCAGCACATAAATCTGCCCCCGCCGAGATGTGCAGGCTTACCTCCCAAAATAACTCTCATAGCCGTCAACTTCTTATTTCCACCAGCCCCGGTCCAGCTGCCATCATGTCCCACCAGGACATTCAGAAGTTTCCTGACTTACCTTCATATCCATTCTGCCCTCTCTCTGACAGACGGATAGTTGGATGGATGGATGGATGGATGGATGGATGGATGGATGGATGGATGGATAGATGTACCTACAGATACAGATACATAGATATATATGGTTTCCTGACTTATCTTTATATCCATTCTGCCCTCTCTCTGATGGGTGGATAGATAGATGGGTAGGTAGGTAGATGTAGCTACAGATATGGACACATAGATACATATGGAGAGAGAGAGAGATCTTTATATACATCCAGCTGTCTCTGTATTTATATCAAATCAACTAGAGGGAACTTCTCAAGGAAGTATGTGCCCCTCATCTCCCTAATGAACCTAATTGCTTTTAGGGTAAAGACCGAAACCCTTTGAATTTTCAGGGCCTCCTTCTGTTGAGATTCCCTACTTGCTCCTTCCAATCTCTTAGCATTAGATCTCATCCATTAGATCTCACCCTCATCCATTAGATCTCAACGCAAAGGCTGCTTCCTCCAGGGCCTTCCTTCTTGTCCATAGAGAGAAATCTCCGTCTCACGCCACTCATCACAGACCACAGCTAGGCATCTGTTAAGGACATTATCTGATTAGCGTCTTCCTATTCTGCTTGACCACCGGTCCCTTAGAACAGAGCCCGTTATGTCCCTACCGCATTGCACGGTGCCTGGTGCCCAAGAAAAACTCAACGAAATCTTTAAATAAATACTCATTGAGTAAAATGTTTCAATAAATAAATGTTTGTTGATGGGTGATGGGGATGAGTCATATTTGGTGGAAGGGTGATGGAAACAAGATACTTAGTTTCACCCGTATACGTGTGACTCCAATGTCCCACCTTAACACACGGCACACAGTGAAGTTCACCGAATCTGTTCAAGAATCTCAGATCTTCCAGCAAAGTCGCCATTAACCTTTACAGAACCCAGGCCCTTTCGCTGATTTGTGAAAGCTACACAGCCTCTCCCGGGAAATGCACACGTAAACATGCGTGCACGTAAAATGGGGTTCACAGCTCTACTTGGCACATTCCCGGATGCTGTCCCAGTGTCGTAGAAGAGTCACCCTCAACAACGAATAGGACCGACCTGCAAAGGGAGGAAGGTGAGGCTGTTGGGTTGAAACTTTCCTGAAGCCAAAACCTACCGTTTGTGGTGTTTTCAATTTCTCACATGACCTCCTTCCTCCTCACAGGGTCTTTTCTCAGTAATACTCGAAGGCAGTGAAAGAGTCTGAGCATTGTGACTAATTAATAATCGCACTGGCCTCAGGACACGGATCATCTAAGTAACTCCAACCCCTCCCCCCCCAAAATGAGGCACATTTTTAAAGGTGAGAATTGGTCCAATGGAATGTTTTCGAGCATGATAAGTGGTCACCTTATCCATAAATTATTTTAGCCTAATTAAAAAGGAAAATGTAAGCATCTTGGACTTCCGGATCCAAGGTTTTCCTTGTACAGAGAAGTTACGGTTGTTATCAATCCCGTAAATCAGCACGCTGGTGAGAAAGCTGGTTCTATGACTCGAGGGCAGTGCAGGAGCTCTCGCCGTGTTTACCTCGTAGAGTCTGAGGACTGGAAAGAATACGCAAAATTCCTAGCACAGCGCCTAGCTCAGGATAGGGATGCCATAAAGGTCAGCCATTGTTGAAACTTCCTAGTTAGACTTCATTCTAAAAAACCCATTTCAAATACCACTTTACCATTAAACGTCCATGAAGCTAAGTAACACTGAAAGGAAAATATGGGAAAATTCCACTCTCTTTCCAAAAATGCAAATTAAAAGCAACCCTATGAAGACAAATAATTTTCTCACATGCACACGCACATACACACGCATGTATGTCCGTTAAAGGAACCAGATGAAAGAATTCACAGATGGTAGTTTTAACCATATGCAGAAATGACAGTGTGAGGAAGGCATGTCCTCTCTAAGAGTTTCCAAAATGGGAAAAACGGAACAAGATGAGATGGGGAGATAAAAGAAATACGGTATTACTGTGGAAATGGTCAGTTTATGGGTTTCTTACCTTTTCATGTGAGTTTGGAGAATTACTAGTATGTTGGTGCAAATGCGTAACAGCAGGGGAACAAACCTGAAAAATGTTGTTTGCGTACCGTTTGACAACATAGTATTTCAGGGGGCAAAGGGGACATTTCAGCCACGTTGGGAACCAAGGCCATTATGGTGACAGTCTTCAGTCACCCTGCATAACCACAGGGCTCACGTCCCTCCACCGCCTGCCGTGCTCCTAGACGACAAGGCACTTCTTTTCTCAAAACTTAAAGAAACACTAGCAGCTCAACGACTTAGGTCTAAACCATCAGATCGGTTACCAAAAAATTACATTTTTCAAAATAACAAGTTGGGAACTCTGCAAATCCATGGACCTACAGTCTCAAAATGTCCCTGGTGAAAGGGAAGCCAAGTGGCTTCCAGATCAACACGGAGCAGAGATGGGACAGCGCGTGCCACGCGTGGTCCCCACTGCACTGTTTTAAGTCAGCCATAAGGACCTTATTGGATCAACAGGGGAAAGACATTAAATTGTTGTATGATAATATTGCTAAATCTCCCAAGTCTGATAGAATAATACTCTCCCGAGAAGATTTTCAAACCCTAATCCTCAGACCCCGAGAATGTGCCGGACTGCATGCCAGGGCGAAGGAAGGCTGTAGATGCTCTAGCCGCTGGCGTTCCTGGGCCATCCGGTGGATCCAGTGTGACCCCAGGAGAGTCAAGGCCAGTGAGGTGCTTCGGAAAGACTCCTCAGCCACAGATGGCTTTGGAGACGGAAGAGGCCATGAGCCAAGGAACACGGGCGGCGTCCAGAAACTGGAAGGGCGAGGACGGGACTCCCTCCTGGAGCCTCTAGAAGGAGCGCAGCTCAACCGACACCGTGATCTGAGTCCGGTGAGACCCATTTCAGACTTCTGATGTCCAGAACTGCAAAATAATAACCTCGTGGCTATTACGGCAGCAGAGGAGACCAATGCAACAAGCCTAAGAATTCTGATGAAATTACGTCGACGGGAGTTCTTGTTCTTGGGAAATACATGTGGAAATATGGAAATATCTAGGATGGAGATGGCGCGCTCTCTGCAAGCATCTCACAAATAGCTGGGAAGAAAAAGAGAGGGGGTGGAGGTCAGACGTCAATCCGATGACGGGAGCAAACTCCTGATCAACCTCCGCGAGAGGAGGGTGGGCACTCACGACACCGGCAACACTCTTGAGGGGGTCTGAGACTTTTTCAGAATTAAAGTTCTGGGAATAAAAAGAGAAAAAAGAAAGACTATAAGATCATGTCAGAGCTCAGTCAGAAACAGGGTTTTCATCCATTAGCAAAGTCTACAGTCTTCTGCGGGCAAAGAGAGTGTGAAACCAGACGCGCTGCATGTTGGAAGATCTCAGACAGTCCGCAGAGGGGAGGTGATGAGACCACCTCTGCGTCCCCCCACTTCCCCTCCCCAGGAGTTTCATTGTCCAGAGAAGAAAAGAGGGTCTTCGGGCAGGGGCGCCAGGTGGACTGAAGGTAGACAGACCCTTCCGATGACAGGGGCTGAGTGAGAGCTCGCTTCCTACACCCTTACTTACCCCACTTTCCCCACGGACCCCCTAGGGCCGCCAGCGCGCACACCCCGGGCAGGAGCCCGGCCCAGCCAGCTCCGGGGAAGACGAGCAGCCTCCAGGGAAGACGTCACAGCACTGTTGGCGGGTTCCCCCCACCCCGGACTGGCCGTGGAGACCCCCAACGGCAGGAAGTTCCCCAGGAGCACAGGCTTCCCGTCTCAGTGCCACACTCTAGAATGGGAGCCACCATCTGATGCGGGAGAAATACTTCAGCAGGAAAGACACAGCCCAAAGTAACACACTTTGTTCCGCAAACTGAAAACAGCCCCTAAGATTTTAAAGTGAATAGTGTCAGAGAACAGGAAGAGACAGTGTCAGAGAACAGGAAGAGACAGTGCATCCATACAACAAAGTACTAAAGACATTTAAAAAAAAAAAAAGAAGGAACATGTGGAGAACAAATACATTTTGAGAACAAAGACAGCTTTTAGAAATCAATATGATGAGAGCAGAAAATTTTTAAATCCAATGAAATAGTTGGAAGACGGAGTGGAGTAAACGTCGCAGCAGAGGAGTCCCTGTGGCTCCCCGTTTCCCTGTTTCCATGGTGACCAGTCACCTTCCTATTGGCCTATTTCAACATGACCACAGTCTACATGCTCTGCCCTGGGGGCTGGCCGAGGTCGCGGCCAGGGACTGTGTGCTCTAGAAACACGGCACCAGCTTCAGCCGGTGCAAGAAACGTGAGGCCACCTCGGGACGAGGCTCAGGGTGTCGGATGACGGGTGAAAGCCAGATGCAGAACTGGGCAGGGGGGAGGGCGGCGCTGACGGAGGGGCGCGCTGGGGACGTAGAATGCAGAGCCTCCTGAGGCGTCAGGGCCGAGGTGGCAGCACCAGCTGACCCCTGAGCAGAGTGAGGGCATCGGGGGGCTCTTCTACGTCTTCGCCCGTCTCTGAGCTGATCCATCCACTCTGGTTCTCAGCGGTAACTCTCAAAGTCAGCCTGATTTCAGGAGCGCGTGGGTGGCTCTGTCAGTTAGACGTCCAAGTCTTGATTTCAGCTCGGGTCACGATCCCGGGGTCCTGGGATCCAGCCCCACGTCGGGAAGCCTGCCTGACTCGCTTCTCCCCTTCCCTCAGCCCCCTCCCTACTCACACCCCTCTCTAAAATACATAAATAAATCTTAAAAAAAAAAGTCAACCTGATTTCAGCCACTTTCATCCCAATACCATAGGACAAGCTTAAAATAAATTTTCTGAAAGCAGAGAATCTTAAATGTATTGATGAACAAACATTTCTTCATTCTAACTTCCTTGAAATAATAGTTTACTTTCTGGGGCCCTTCATATGGGACACAGCTTCCCTTTCTACTGATATCCACTAGAAAATAGACACACTACGTCGGTTCACAGCGAGGGTTTCTCCCACGTCCCTGGACGTCTACTTGGTCTCACCAGAAATAAAGTGGTCAGTCATTATCTTCACATGTGGGATGCATTCCGTCTTCTATCCATTGGCCATAATTAGCATTTCATTCAACAAGGAACTATCATTAATAAGTAGCATATTCCCATTTCATAATTATTTTTCCGACTAAAAACCATTTTTAATTCGTCAAGTTTGTGAGGAATTACAACAACGTTCACATTAAGTAAATGCTAGTAGCAATTTTCCTTATTGCGCAGTAATCACAGAAACAACTCAAAGCTAAAATTTCCGTTACTTTACAACCAAAGCTTGAACTTCATCTATTCGTTGACTTTCCTAAGCATCCTCTCGGTGTAGGCACGGACACCGGACACGGGAACTGCTAACGAGCTACATTTTGAAAATTCCCCTCTGACCCTTAGCCTGCCTGGGAGCCATGAGGGCTGAATCGGGGTCGCCTGTGTCTCCCTCTGACTCTGGAGCTCATCTTCTCCTGCTTCCCCTTCCCCCTGCTTTCCACGTCTCCCCGAGTCTTGTCAATGTTAAGGCACAAAGCGCTGGAAGGTGAAAAGTCATTCTTCACAGGCGTCTGGGTTGCTGCAGAAAGCATCCCCTATGGAGGAAACACAGAGGGCAGGTGCCACTCCGGGCGTCCCCCACACTTGCTGCGCTGTGGTCCCAGGGGTGCCGGAGAGGGCAAACGAAGATACAGGGCATCTCCCGAGGGATGGGCGATGCCTAACTGGGTGCCCACGTTTCATCTCGACCAAAATCTCGGCCGCTGAAATCAATGCGGCACGTCTGCTTCCAGCCACGAGAAGGTGACAGGCTCCGGACCTACACTCGGTGGAAAACAACCAGAGCTGGGCAAAATGTGAACACACTGCTTCTGAGGCCCGACAAGCAAGGGGCTGCATTCCCGGAGACAGAACAGTCTGTGGAAAGGGAACCCCAAAACGCCCAGCAGCCGGGTAAGCAGCCCCAGCCGTGGGAGACAGAGTTTGCCATGCCGAGTGGGGACAGGACGGGGCTAGGCAGAGGGCGAGGTCCGGGGACCGGCACGCAGGCCCCCTACGGCGGCCTTGGCCGAGGCTGATCTGCATGCGTGGCGGGGAGCTCTCAGAGAGCACGTGTCCGGAGCACACATGGGGCCCGCCTGCAGAGAGGACAGGCGTCCGTGAGGACATGGGCTTTCAGAAGCAGTCCCGAGTGTTGGGGCCACAGTAGCAATGCTCAGCGGCCGGCACCCCGACTCCTGCGGACACGGCTCCCAGCTCTGGGGCAGCCCGGCTCCTTCCTGCTGGCCTGCAAGCCAGGGGTCCCAGCGCCCTCTCGGCAGCAGATCCCGAGGGCCTGGGTGGCCGGCACGCCCTCGGGACGCCCTCGGGGCCCTCCTGTGGACCAGGATCTTTGGTGGGCTGCCGGGCCTCGCCCACCACGTCCATTCCAGGGTCGCCCACTTCAGAGTATTTCATCCGTCTCTCCTTTCCCGCGCTCCACTATGGCGGTTCCTATACTGGGAGTTTCTCCCATGGCGTGCCCGGCCTCCTGGTACCCAGCGGACCCGCCACGCCAAACGCATCGTGATCCTAGACATAAATGGGGCAAAGCAAACAGGGGAAGGTCCCCCTGCTTCTGGTAACCTTTAACCTTTGACCCATCACTGTGTTCATATCCCACCGGCGAGACCCAGCCGTGTGGCTGCAGCTGATTAGACCTTGTGCTGAGAAACACAGTCAGGCCTGGAAGGCCAGCTGCTCCAGAGACACGCCTCCCTAGAGAAGGGGGAAC
Organism: Nasua narica; assembly: GCA_028533885.1. Lineage (NCBI taxonomy): Eukaryota > Metazoa > Chordata > Mammalia > Carnivora > Procyonidae > Nasua > Nasua narica. Next base: position 1,550,421 of record CM052811.1, on the reverse strand, counting down.
ACGAAACTGGCGGGCGGCTAGCCGTCGCCGCTCTGTATTCTTGAAGCCCCTCCCCTGCTCCTGATGTTGCACCTTGCAATGGGTTCTAGATTTCACCCCCTAAATAGCTCTCCTACAGGTCTCATCTCCCCCTCCAGCACCGACTCTCACCTGTGCTATGTGATGCTGCTAAAAATGTCTTTCCTCCTCCTGTCTTCGTATCTCCCCTCCCCACGGGGCCAGAGGACCTCCTCAAAACACAAATGTGAGCTTATCCCCTCAGGGCCTCTGGTCCCCCTCTGGGTAGAGGCCAAACTCAAAACTACACAGCATGGTCCCACCATGATCCTAGGCTCACCGCATCCCCGCCACGGCGTCCTCCTTCCAACCCTCTTCCCCAAGCGCCATCCCCACCACGCTGTCCTCCTTCCAACCCTCGTCCCCAAGCACCTTCCCTGCCCAAGCTCCATGCCCTTCTTTCCCTTCCGAGTAGACTCGGTATTTTCTCATTTTGCAGATGGAAATAAGGCATTGTCACAGGTCATTGTAGAGACTGGGCTTGCGAGGGTCCCTCAGACGCCAGTCTCAGGGGGGTACCCGGGTCTCCCTCCTACAGGCAGGTTCGGGTTCTGTGTGTGGGTCCCAGGCTGCGATGCTGGAGACACAAAGGGGGCTCAGCACTCACGGGGGACCCACTCACAGAACCACCCCACGGTACCGTGAGCTTGTTGCTGTCTCCCACGCAAATAACATGTGGGAAGCGCTCACATCACCCAGACACAGCTTTAATCTGACCTTAGCGTGATCATCTAGTTTAGTCTAACATCTAGTTTCACAACAGCGCAGGAGGAAAGAATGGTCACCGCTTCCATTTTCCAGGTGGAATCAGAGCAGGAGGTTAAGACGCTTGCCCCATGCACACAGCTAACGGGTGAACCCGAGATCGGAATCCAGGCAGCCTGGCTCTGAGACCCCGGGCTAAGCCCATGGCCATACTGTTTCCGCACAGACACTGCTCAAAGTCCCAAGGCTTAGCACACACCTGGAACATACCTGGTCCTTCAGATTGCTGAGTGACACAGTGGCATTCACAGGTAGGTCGTCAAACCACGGCTACGAACGCAAAAATGAAGGGCATGGAACCAGTTTTCCGTGTTTTCCAAGAGAAGCCCACTCATCCTGCCAGGTTCCCCCGCCCACTTCCCAGCGCATGCTCAGAGAGCCCAGCCGCGCCCTGCCCCCGCCCCTGCCGCCCCTGCTGCGCCTGCCGCACCTGCCGCACCTGCCGCGCCTGCGCGCTGCCTGCGCCGAGCGTGCGCTCCCAGGTGCTGGCCCCAGAGAATAGACAGCGAATAATCGCAAACGCGTCCGTGCCACCGGTTCTGAAAAGCTGACTCCTCCATACTCACCCTCATTTTTACTGAAGCCCTCGAGACAATCTGACTTTGTTGCATCAAAAACACCAGGAATGGGGACCCCGGGCTGGCTCAGTGGGAAGATCATGCAACTCTCGATCTTGGGGTTGCGAGCGTGAGCCCCACCTTGGCTGAAGAGACGACTTAAAAAATAAATTTTTTTTTTAAAAAAGGCTTAAAAACACTAGGAATGAGGAAGAAGCTATTGGGTGGTGCCAATGGACAAGTGTTACCAGGACTGATTTATGAAATGAAGTTCGTAAGGGCTGGTGTCACCGGCTTTCAGAAGTTGACAGTCATTTCCGTTATAAGCATAGGTCCCTAAGGGCCTGAGATGATGAGGACCGTGTAAAGGAAAAATGTCATATTTTATCTCAGAATATCGTCGCTCGGGCGTATGGGCAAGAGGGAGCCTGTTGAGGAATACATAAATATAAATGCATAAATACGTGCATGCATCATACCTACAAAAGCAAATCGCAGACTAGAATTGCTGCAGTTGAATATTTCCATTTCTTTGAAATTTCTGCTAATTACCTCAGTAATTAGGCTATTATGACTCTCGGGCACCGACGTGGAACACCAACTCAGACTTTCATGGACAAGGCACGAAGGAAGTTGGAGGGACTGAAGGAAATGGGCTGAGCACCAGGTACCATGCAGGCATTCCCACGCCCGACTTCTGGCCTGTGCCCACAGACCTCCTTATTTTTCACACCGTCTAAATAGGAAATTGAAGTTAATAACACTTTTTAGCTGATTTTTCAAACTTGTGTTTTTAAAAATCATAAATGCTCGAATATCAAGAAGTGGCTCATTTCCCAGGCACATTTTTTCCCACTTTTCCAATAACTGGCATGATGGGATCCCGAAATAATGCCCAGTGTTAAATTGCTTCTCCCTTCTTCAACAGCCTGCTTTACGGGAAGCTCCTGCCCTCTGGCTTCCAGCCAAGACCCCGATGACAGGACATGATTTCGGCCCCAAAGAGGCTAAAACATCAGAGGTGAAGGTGCCCGTTTTAATTTGAGCGAAGCAGAGACATAAAGGAAATCACCCTAAAAGCCGCCTGTGCCGAGTCCGGCCCGGGGAGCTCACACCAGCAGGAGCACAGAGTGCATTCCCCTCAGCCTAGATTTGCACACTGTTCACTCTCGAAGTCTCAGTCTATCATGGTTAGAGGTAATAAACTGAACCCCGTGATTTTTTGGCATTTCGGCATGTGTATTTGCCGTTGTGTCTTTTTCAAGTGTCTTTACTTTTGGCTACACATACAGTTCGTCTCGCTGGAAGTCAGACCCTCATTAACTCACTTAACTGGGCTGGAAAACTGCTCTTTAGAAAGAACAGAGGGGCAGAAAATCAAACATTTTCCCCCGGTTCACAAACAAGGAATCAGCAGTATAATAAATAGCAGGAAAATCAGAGCAAAGAAAAACATACTTGAGCACTGACCACACAATTAGCATCCAGGTCCTACCACAATTCCAGTGTAATTGGTGAAAAGTAAGTTAAAACACTTTTTTAAGATTTAAGTTTTTCTTCCTCTACAACTAGAAAAGCTAATAAAATCATAAGCTGGCCTCCACTGTCCCAATGAATCTTTAGACTCAGACAGACTTGAAGTCATGAAAGTAAATTATGACACTGAATTTCCAAGTGCTTGTGTCATGTGATGTATTCTCTACGAAGACCCCAAAGAAATAAATATTCTAAGCCTTCTGGCTGAGGTCGCCCTATTGATTGAACAGGAAAGGGCATTCTAAAAGGCAAAGCATTTTTAAAAATTAACATTACACAGATGCACCTTAATGCTTTTAAGAAATGTCTCTGGCGGATGGAACATCAATTTAAAGAGTTAAAAAAAAAAAGATCCGCTCGTGACAGAGAAGGAAGAGCAATATTTAGAAAACATGGCGTTCCTCGCTGCCCTACGGTCCTGCCTCAGAGGAAAGCCAGAGAGGACGGAGGAGAGAAAGAAGCACATTTCTTTAAGGATTACAGAACCATGGTGCTTTGATGGGCACTGAGTTCCCACGGTGTTCCGAGCACAGGAATGAGAGGGGAGAGCCAAAGGTCGTGAGGTCAGCTGGGGAGGTCGTGACCTTCAAAGCACTGGTCCCATTTGTAAATAGCCCTGGTTTTAAGGGAAGAGAATAGAAACTCATTTATATTTTGGAAAATGTAATTGGGCCCGTGCAGCCTGAGGAGGGGCTCTGAGGGCCCGGGGAGGTGGGTCCCGGAGCTATGGGGCAGGGTCACTGCGCACAGAGAGGTCGGTCCTCCCATAGGGATGCAGGGTAAGGGACACGGGGACTCTCTGAGCACCGGGAAATGGGCACATGAAAGCAGCTTCGAGGCCCTGCTTCTCCGAGGCAGGAGCGCTCAGAGGTGGAGTCCCCAAGCCTAGGATTTAGGTTTGTGCATCAGAGAGCAAGTCTCCGGCCTGTGAGAAGCTCTTCATCTCATGGTTCATTTCCCTTATCAGTCTTACTCTCGGATGTCTACACAGGATTCTCCACCTGGGGTTTGCGGCGCGATGAGGTGGGGACCCGCTCACGGGCGTCCCTGGCTAAGGGCATTCTGTATGGAAGAAGCTGGCACGAGACGTCGCCAGAGCCATCGCCTCAAACATCCCATCGGATTCTGCTCTTCTGGGCTTTGGGGCCACTTCAGACCCTGCCTCGTACCCGCAGACCTCACCCCGACTAAATGGGAAACGTGAGACTAAAAGACACCTACGTGTGTGTTTACGGTGATAAGCTACTCAAAGTTGAACCGTAATTTCAGTTCGGCTGATGTTTACTTGGCACCTGATCTGCACTGACCCCCACTAAGAGCCTCAGCAATCCACAGGAAAGCACGTTCTCTCTGCCTGTGGGGACTTGGCCGATTTATGCACGGGTTTCAAGTCCGAGTGCCCCAGTCCCAACCTGACACAGGTTTAAAGATCCCAGAATCCCAAACCCCCAACAGAGAGCCCGGATGAACCTCCGGGTTCAGTTGGATGCGCAGAACCGTGGAGGTCCGCCCGTGCGTGAAAGAACGCCCACACCCCATTTGGTCCAAATTCCTTCTGCTACTCTGTGGTCTTCTTTGACCTTGAACTCTGAGCCAAAATGTTAACAGTTGGTTCGGGAAACTCACTCACGTAGAAACGCACCCTCGTAGCTAGCGCTCTTATTTTTACGTGGAAATTCCCGGAGTTTCTGTCAGGTGTACGTGGCGAAGAATGCTGACGTGGGGCCCCGTGGCGTCCGGGGGGCTCAGCCGAGCACACGACCCGAGAGGCGCTGGGGCCCCGTGCAGGGTGAGGCGGGTCTCCCTCTGGGGCCCCAAGGGCCCTGGCCGCCGCGCCCTCCGGGAGCCTCCCATCAGACCAGGCGGTGGCAGGGGCGAGAACGCCCTCCCAGCGGAGCCCTGCTGGGAGAAGTTGAGCGGGCGGCTTCGCTCAGCTGGCCGGGCGCCCAGATGAGCCCTCAGTGCGGAGCGAGCCGGCGGCCCCGAGGGGGGCTCACCTCGCTCTCCCCTTGTGCTTTTCTCTGCTTTTGCATAATGTCACGAGGCCACTGGAGACGGCCTTACTGATTTTTCCTCTTCCCTGATGAACTACGGCTGCTGTCCCTTTAATGGGCGGCAGGAATGTGCGGGTGAAAGGCTGGGGTTCTTCCAGGGCCTGTGGTCCTCTGGCCCTCGGAGCTCCCTCGTCTTCCTTGTCCCCGAGAAAGCCGGGAACTGCCTCGCCCCTCATCTTGGCCCCACGCACACTGACGCGGGAAGGTACCGTGCGGAACACCGCACTGAAATAGCGCCCCGTACCCCAAGGTTCAACAGCACTGGACACGATCAAAGACTTAACCCTGGAGGACGATGAACCCAAGTTCAGCTCGGGTGGCTGGGAGCACCCGGGGCCAAGAAGCATCCGTGAAGCACCCCGGGACGAGACCCGAGGGGCAGCGCTCTCAGGGCCGCCCCCCGGGAGGGCTCCGAGACGTCTTCACTCAGCGCCAGCCGCGGGGGCTCCGCAAACCTGGCTCTGAGAAGAGCTGGCGGAGATAAACCACATCGGCCCCCAGCTCCCCCCCCATCACAGCGTGGCCGTCCTCACGGCCAGCCCAGAGCCTGCTCTGCGGAACACACGTGCCGCTTTCTTTTGGTGAAACGATTCCAGCCTAGAAAGGAGGAGGGGTGCCCGCAGAGCAGACGGCCCGGAGCTGCCTCGAGCTGCTTTCAGGCAGAGGGTTACACTGGAGACACGCGATGTCCCGAGGAACTCACAGAATGATTTCTGTTGATCCCGACTCATCTCTGTGGCAGGAGAACAGTTTCGTTCTGTCCTGGGTTGAGGGTAAGCAGCACGATGCCTGTTACACGGCAGGCTTCTCCCGCCAGGGGTGGGGACTGAGTGGGACGGCCGCTCTTGCCAGGAAAGTCAGCCTCGAGAGTCCAGAGTTCCGGGTCCGTAAAGGCCAAAGACGATGACAGCATCCACACTGTGTTTTGTATTTTGCTCACTCGCTGTGATAAAATAACCCGTGGTTTGGGGTGGCGGCCCTTGGGGAGAATCGAGGTGGTGCCATTGCACGGGATATTCACTTAACAAATGCGCATGAGCCGCACGCCCACGGGGCCATGCACGCCCCTACAAGGGATCTCCCTGAGAGGCGCCTGCTTCTGGAGGCCAGACACGCTTCCCGAGCGTCTAGGTCGCCATAGGAACCTCCCTGGCGTCCTTGCCCAGCACCCTCTAGGGCAGCAGCGTCCTTACACAAATGGGGCAAGGTAAGGGCGCAGCGTGTCTTACCACGCTGCGATCCTTCTCGGCCATAAAGTAAAGGTTTTGTGGTTGTTATTTCTTGATTTTTCGGTCAAGAGTAGGCCAAAGTCGGTTTTTCAGCAATAAAAGATTGTCTTAGGAAACCTGTTCACTCTAGAATCACTATCTTTTTGCCTTGTTTAAAAATGAAAAAATAAAATAAAATAAATACCGATCAGCCCAAACATCTTTCTAAAAGTAAAGGTACCATCCTATGTGTGTGCGCGCGTGTGAATACACACTCAGTAATAGACATGGTCGTTCACAATGTCCCAGAAGCATTTCGGTGTGACCTTCACCCTCAAACCCAAGCACAACATGTGTTGAACGGTGGCTTTGCCCAGCTCCATAGTCACTCCACACATTTCTTCCTCTGTGTATGTGACGAGATGGAAATGAAATAAAGGACCGGGCTCCGGGTCTCCCTGCCACAGGCATGGGCTTCCCCACACCCCGGAGTCCTCCTTACCTGCTGGGACTCTCTGGGAGTCGTCCGGACCATCCACCCAGGGCAATCGGCGGCACATGCCGTCCTCATGTCCCTCCAGCCCTACTTGGAAAGAAGGAGGACGGCCTCCCGAACCTCGAGTGCCGAAAACAAGCCTGTTCTAGGCACCTGCACACAAGCAGGAGACAGAGCCAACAGGGGACCGCAGACAGTGCTCTCTCAGCATGAGAACGTTCTCCAACCAAGAGATGCCCTTTGTGGGTGTTGAGAAATTGTGGGACATCATTGAACTTGGGTAATTTAAGCTACCTATAAACTAAACCTGTAATGTTTGGTGATCTGTCCTTTTCTTAATAAAAACATCTCCTGATATATTATGCCTAGCTCGCTGTCAGTTGAAGGGCCCAGGGCTATAGAATATTCCCAAGCTTTCTGGGCAGAGGCTTGAATGAAAAGGAGGATGAATACCAGCACTCCCGAGGATTTATGCTAGGGTTTGGGGCCCCAGATTCTCTCACCCTGGTTCCTTTACATAACTGGCTTTCTTGAACACATAGTCTTACGGTCATTCAACCCCTGAGTGTTCTATGGGCAAGGGTGGCGGGCACTAAGGGCTGGAGTTGGGGCTCAGAGGCAGGGTGACCCATGCGGTGTCGGCCCCGGGCGAGGAGACCCCGGGAAGGGGGCCGTGCAGACTAGAGCATGCAGGAGACGGGGGCTGGCTCTCGGGTGGGCGAGTGCAGGAAAACTCTGCAGGGAGCGCCCCGCTGTCCCCCCAGCTGCTGCTCGAGCCATTGGCCACACCGCGTGGACCGTGGCCTGGGGGGCTCTGAGCTCCTCAGAAAGGAGCTGTCCTTGCTGCGCTCTGTCACCCCCCCAAAGGGCCAGGCCTCCCGCAGCACAGCGCCAGCGGGAGGTCTTCAGACCGCAGGGCCCGAGGGGACACGACGGGTGTGAATGGACGTCCCCCCCACGCTCTCCTGCTCTCTCCCTCCACCTTCCTGACGACCTCTCGGGCGATCAGAGCGTGCCGCCCCCCAGCCTGTTCCGGGGCCCTGACCACCGCTAAGACAGACTCCATCGCGCTCTTGTCAAACCGGGCCCAGAGGACACACAGACTCAACGGCGTCTCTGCACAGGAAGCCCCGGGACCCCGTGCGGCCACACCACGCGCCTCTCACGAGTTGCGTGAATTCGCGAGCGGGGCTGGCCTGCCAGGCATCTCCCCGAGCCGCGCGGGGGGCAGCGACAGCTTCTCCGGCGGCACGGCGTCCAGAGTGGGGTCTGGGGGGGCTGCGCCCCGCCTCCTACCACACCTTAGAATCTCTGCCGTGGTCCCTGCGCGGGACTCCGGCTTGCCGTGCGACGGTGCCAGGCAAGGCTCATCCCAGGGCGTCTCTGCACCTGCACAACCCTGTTTCCTAAGGCGGGTTCTCCCTTCCCCGGGGTTTAACACTGTTCTCGAAGCAGTCCAACCAGTGACAGGAATGTGCTGCTTTCTCCCCGGCACTGCCGCTTCCTCTCCGACTCCACCCTCCATCCCCACCGCCTTCTCTGAGTTCCCGGGACGGGCTACTTCCCACCAGGTGCCCGGCGTTCTGTACTCGCATCTGAGTCAGTGCCAGAGGCTCTCGGGCTCAAAAGCAGATCCCACGCCCACTTTCAAGCCTTGAGCAGAAAAGGAGAAATATTTACTATGAACTATTTCATGCATATGTAACTCCAATTCCAAAAGTGTATAGAAACTACTAGAAAATTGTAGATGACCAACTCTAATTATTCATTTTCCTAAATATGACATTTATTTGTACTTTAGAAAAAAATCTTCTTAAGACTTTTTTTTTTAGCTAGTGTTTGCTCTATATCCCAGGAAAGCTTCATAACGAGATGAAACCCCAAGACTTTTTTTAATTTATTAATGTATACCTCCTATGTGTCTACATCTTTATTATTCACATATTTTTCCAAAATAACCAAATAACCTTAGAACCTTGTCTAGGTAATCATCCTCCTTCCATATGATCATTACTCATTCAAGACCATTTAATGAAGAAATACTCTCTCCTTCTGAGATATTATCTACAATTGGGTTTTTTAAAAGTTAACGTTCAACATGCTTCAAAGATAATAAGACCCCATGGGCAAAGTCTTGCTGTGAGATATATACTAGTGTAACCTCACGAAAGCAAACAAGTGTGGCACTTCTGTCTCTAAGTATAAAATTGAGCTCAGTGAGTATTGCTGTCCATGAACTTACTACCACGTTACGGATTTTACATTCCACCAAATGGGAACAATTAATCTAAGACTATCTGGTTGGCTGGACTATAAAAGAAGGACTCTCTCTTGATTTCTTCTCATTCCTTTATTTATTTCATAATCATTTTTCATTTAGTTTAGAAACAAAATCTGAAGAGTTTCTAGGAACAGGATCAGCTATCAAGGTGGATCCCAGGGTCTTCATGGATGGATGGCCCCTTCTTCCCTTGTTACTTCGGCAGATAATGGGGATGGTGGAAGGGGAAGGGTACACAGGGATAGACACACCCAACAGACCCACCATATGGGGTCACTCGAGGAGGAAGAAGTCCCAGCCACAAAGGACTCCCACTTGGTGACATTCCAGTCCTCTAACGAGGCAGGCTAGGAATAAGGAATAAGAACGAAAAGATCCTGGCCCGTGACACAGACACACTCGTCGTCAGACAGGCTCTGTGAAAACCCTTCTGAAGTGCAGACGACATTCTGCAGAAACACAGACGTGCCACAGGGGAGGTAAGATCTGTCAGCCTGAACAGGTACGTGGGTTTTGATCAGCCGAAGAAAGGGGGAAAGGATCCTGCAAATAGAGAGAGCAGCGTGAGCGAAGGTGCGAGATGTGAAAACACATGGCATATTCAGGGAACAGCAAGTAGTCCGTGATTAATCCCAAATCATTGAGAAACAAGTCACATTATGTATTCTCACACTGAGATGAGAACTGCGTTGCTCCATTCTTGATCCCATTAATTCCAAAAAGCTCTGTGTCAAGCGTTCTTATTCTTGTCTCATTAGGTGGAAATGGCAGAAGTCTCGCGGTGGAGACAGCGTAGGTCTCGTGCTGGCCGGGGCGGTCGTTGGTCCGCATTTGCAATCCTTTCTCCTGTGGCTTGATGGTCAGCATCAGCATCGTTGGCTGTAGTCTCTCACAGCCCCTAAATTAATTTAGAGAGTCGCCATTTGCTGAAGATGGTCACTCTAAAAATAATAAGAGGAGTTATTGCCATGGCCTGGGATTTGCATGCAGGAAACCCAAAATGATTCTTTATTATCTATGGTCGCTATTTTCTAGTTCAAAGATTCATCATCTCTGATGATGATTATGAAAAAGATAAGTAAGAAAAGTCAAGTCAAAATATGGACTTGGAAAGTATTTGTGACTTAAAGTCTAGAGATAAGGAACTCGAGTGAAGAACACGATTATCCAATAGACGGGAGTCCAATAGACGAAGAGACTTCTTACAGTTACCAAAATTATCTAAACACATATTGCTACGAAGGATCGGAAAGAGAGAAGGCACAAATAATCTGTATTGGGTCCCACTTCAGAAAATCTCCACATGGTCTGCTCTTAGAGCTTTGTGTGCAGTTGCAAAAGAGATTAACTCTGAGGATTTTAAACAATAAGTGTTAATAATTGCCAAATTATTTATGGATTTCTTGTTTATATGTTTACACATGAGTCTTTCAAAAACAGTAAAGAATTGGGGCACCTGGGTGGCTCAGTTGGTTGGGCGGCTGCCTTCCGCTCAGGTCATGATCCTTGAGTTCCGGGATCGAGTCCCGCATCAGGCTCCCGGCCCCGGGGGGAGTTTGCTTCTTCCTCTGACCTTCTCTCCTCTCATGTTCTCTCTCACTTTCTCTGTCTCTCAAATAAATAAATAAAATCTTAAAAAAAAAAAAACAGTAAAGAATTGAAACATTTGCCCAGAGCTGCGGAGAAAGCATCGTCCACAAGGGCAGCTTTCTTAATATATCAGTTAGCAGGATTAGCAGGGGGAGGGGGAGAAGCAATGGATTTCACTGTAACAGAACATCTAAAATCCTGCAGGAAAGTCAAGTACACACAATCTTGCCTTAAAAAACCCCTAGCCTGTGGCATCGGACAGCTCTGGGGGCAGGAACAGTGACTGCTGTAAACACGAGTGTCTTCATTTCCAAGTAAGTCCTCAAGTAAGGAATGATCAATCTTCCCCTGTATTAAAAAAAAAAAAAATATTTGCTTCTCTGCATCTTCTATCAAAGTAAGTGATCCCACTAACAAAAGGTCGCCTCGCGTTGAGGGGTTTCTCAGGGTTCCACCCGTGCCTATGAAGCCTATGTGGTTTTCAAACCGAGGACGAAGGCGCTGCTGGTCCACGTCCAGTGGGAAGAATGGAGAGTTAGCTGAGCTTCTTCTGCAGTTCGCAGGCTGGAGCTTAGAAATAGTACCTCATTTAATCTTTATGAAGCCCTGGGACATGGACACTTCAATTGTCCCAATTTTAGGAGGAGGAAAACCTGGGCTCTAAAGTTATTTTATGGCCCAGAAAGTCATCTCTTTGTAATGCTAACATGCCCTCTCAGTGCCTTGAAAAGTGGTGGCCCTACCAGCCCAGCAGGGTTCTTAAATCCCCGACGGGACACTGGCCACAAAGTGAGGTGGCCCCTGCACTTGCCTCGGTGACCCGGAGCTGCACACGCCCGTGAGGAGGGGACCGGGCTGCGGTCCGGGTCCCGGGGGGTGGGGGGCCACGGCCCAGGGCCCCTGCACACTGCCCTCCACGTATCCACAGCATCTTAGACAAGTGAGAGCAGAAACGGGCGAGCCGGCAGGCTGCTGAGAATAGCCAACGCTCACAGAACACCTCGGTGTGCCCGGCACTGGGCGAACTTTGCATATGTCGGCTGGCTTCGTCAGGACAGGGGACGGCAGTGCTGGTTCCAGCCCGAGGCCGGGGGAAGACAAAGCCAGCCCGGGTCCTCGCTCTTCCCCCGGGCGGTACCGGCGGTGCAGCCGAGGTCTCAGCATGAGAAAACCTGCTGGAGACTTTGGGATTCGGGACACTTCCTTTCCCTCCCATCAGGGCAGGTGACCCCAGGGCAGACAGGATGATAGGCCAGCCGCCCCCGCACCCGACCATGTCCACGAAACATCCCGTTTCCTGCCGGGGAACCGTGCCCACTAAGCCTCCGCGAGGTCGTGTCCTTCATGATTATCTTTATGAAGCAGAACGTGCAAACGGGCTCCAAGGGTCCGCTCATGGGCGTGGAGCATCCCAGACAGTAACAGCCATTATCTCCAGGCGGTGAGATTAGGCGGATTGTTTTTTATTTTAAATTGCAGGCTTCTACAACAGTTTACACAAGGAGCACACGTAATCTTTATTTTCGGAGAAGAAGATTCCATCTCTTGAAAGGAAACCTGCCTTGTCATTTCTCTTTCCTTCTCTCGGTGTGTGGTGAAGCCACGTGATGTGTGAAGTCCTCAGTGACTTGTACACACGAGTGAGCTTCGGCAGATCCTAAACATAAGGATTTTAGGGGATTGACTGCCAGTGGAGCAGTCCACCTGGGGACGACCAAAGAACAGAGCTCCCGGACAGTTCAAGGGCGAGGTCGCCCGGGCAGAGGTCGCCCGGCCAGAGGTCTCCTGACCCTACTCAGCCAAGGAGATCAGTAGCATTTATTGAAACCGCACTAAACACAAAGCAAAATGCCAAATCCCAAAAGACCCTCGTCCTTTAGACAGCAGGCGACCGTTAAAAGCCGCCCCAATGGCGTGGGCGTTGGCTGAAGCAGCAACCATCGTAGGGGGGGGCCACCGCCCAGGCCCCACCCACCGTCCCCTCCCGCCCCATCTCCTTCCAAAGCGGCTAGACCTGGCTGTGGGCTGAATACAGTCCCCAGATTCTCATGCCGAGGTCCTAAGCCGAGCACCTCAGAACGTGCGCTTATGTGGAGACAGGTTCTTTGTGGAGACACTTGGACAAGATGAGCTCACGCGGGAGCCGGGTGGGCCCTATTCCAGGACAACCAGGAGGTCCGCATTTAAGGGGAGTTTAGACACGTGTATGTGTGTGTGTGTGTGCACACACATATGCACGCAGGTGCTCGCATACACACACACACGCACGCACGCACAGAGGGAGCACCACGTGAACCGGAAGGCAGAGATCTACTAGGAACACCAAACATGGCCCGCTGGCCATGAGAAGCGGGGGAGGGGCGGCGGGCGCAGACTCTGCCTTATGGCCTCAGAAGACACCCTGATCTCGGGCTTCTGGCCTCCAGCCTGTGAGACCATGCATTTCTGTCGTCTGAGCCCAGGTCTGCAGCGTCCTGAGAACCACCGGGAAATCACTCGGCACCTCTGGGCCAGCCGCCCCCTTCAGCCCCCAGCCAGCCCCCCACTCCCACAGGGCCAGCTGGGCACATGGCCCAAGCACAGGCAGGACCCTCCTGGGTCCCTTTCACCCTCACCCTGCAGTCTGGAGCCTTGTCTCCCCCAGACCACCCTGCCCCAGCCTCCACAGCACAGCAGGGCCCCCCAGTCTTGCCCACCCTCCGGACCAAATCCCACGTCACCATCAGAAGGCCCTCCACCGGACAGACCTGCCTGCCGGTCCCCACAGAGAAGGTTCCGGGGCTGCCTGCTGCTTTCCAGATAAGGCACAGAGCCCTTCCCAATGTCCTCCCCGCTGGCCTCTGCGGTCTCACCTCCTTCCCTCGGGGAAGGCCCACTGAACCGGGCCTGTCCCCAAACATCCCAGAGTCCCCCCAGACTCCCTTCCGAGGACTGTCTCTGCGTGTGCGGCCTGGAGGACGCATCCTCTTCCAGTGCACTCCAGACGGACTGCGGCCCGGATGCCTTCCAAGAGCCCCTGGTGCCCTGCGGCCCACGGGCCCTTCCCGGGGCTGGTGGCTCTCCGGGCCCCCAGAACGAGAGCATCGGTTAGTCTGACGGATGAGACGTAGGTTCCCGGAGAAGGGGGCTCAGATCTGTCCTCCTCTCCACCGAGCCGGTCCCCCACCGCAGGACCCTGACTCCAGCAAACATTTTCTTAGGTGACTTCTTTCGTGAATGTGTGTTTCCAGCTGAAGCTGCATGGAGTTCTGAATTAACGCAGGGACCCCGGTCCCACTCCGAGGAAAAGACAGACGGAACGTGGAGAGAGAGGGGCCTTGGCCCCGGGCTCAGCTTATCACAGACGCATTCTGGATGTGCAGAACTGGGACCGAGATTCCCTCCCTGCAGGCCCCTGCGGATGCTGGAGGGGAGGAGCGGTGCCCTTACGCTGCGGCGGCTGGAGCGGAGAAAGGAGAGACGGGCGGTGCCCCAACTGCCAACAAACAGTACGAAGGAAGAAAGAGCCCGGTCCGTGCTCCCCGGTGTGCTCGGCACTGACTCAGATTTAACTTCAACTTAAGTTAATTAAAATCAAATGAAAGTGAGGATTTGGTTTCTCCGGCACAGCTCATGTTTCTGGAAGTAGGAGAAAGGGACCGGTGTGGCCCTACAGCGCTCTAAAGGCATTAGGACCAGACTGGAGAGAGGCCCCCACTTTCTCCGTGAAGTTACAGCCCAAGCTATTGCTGAAAAGCAGGGACCAGTGACGTCTGAAGGGTCTTCGAGAGGTGCGGCTAAATAGTGAGTTTGGAACTGTCGGTAAAGGGAGCAGGAGGAGAGGCTCACGCGAGGGAAGTGTTGGGTTAGCAGGGACCCTGAGTGCCCGCCTGCGGAGCTGGGGGTCCTGCTCTGGGGTCCCCGCCGCCCAGGGGGCCGGGGAAGGCAGGGGCAGCCCGCCAGCGCACGGCCTCGGGAGCCCTGTCCGGCGGGGCGGCGCTCGCCAACCTCCATCAAAGACGGGGAGAGGCGGGCGGGGTGTGGAGAGAGGCTGCCGCTGGGAACCAGCGCTGTCCGGAGAACTACACGCAGAGCTCGCGGCCCGGTGTCGAAGCCCCGGCCCCGGACAGGCCCTCCCGCCGCCCCCCGTCTGGGCTGGGCGCTGTGTTCGCGCAGGGAGGGTCATCACTGCTCCGTATTTATTTGACTTCAGTTGCGAGCAAGGATCAGGTATTTATCAGTATGTGTCCGCGGGGGGATGAATGAAGGAATCACCATCTTAGGGCCCCCTACCTCGAGGAGAACCCTTAAAGCCCTTTTAAACCCCTCCCTCCTCAATCCCAAGTGCAACGGGCAGAAAAGCCTGGGCCGGCGTCCCTGCCCGCAGCACCCACCCCACCCCGCAGCCTTAAACCAGGGCTCCTTCCCCTTGAGCAGAAGGAGGGGCTCCTAACCCCTGGGGAAGGAGCTGCCGGAGGAAACTGCGGAGGGCGTCTCACGAGAGCTGGGCGCCCGTCACTGTCACCGCTCAGTCGTCCCCCTCGGTTCGACCGATCTCTCGGACTGTGGGGTCCACACAGGTGCGTCTGCTGATCCGCCCAGCCTGCGGGATAAGCCGCCTCCCGCACATGGCAGCGCTTGCGGACTCTGCTCCGACCCCCGAGTCTGGCCCTTCGGCGTTCAGCGAATGTGCGTCTGCAAATAAAGGGGGGCGGGGGGGGGGACAGAAGTCACTGCCCTCGGCGCTCACCTGGAAATCAGTGCCTTTTTCGAAGACACAAGTCTTGCATCTGACCCGCGATGTAAAGCAAAGTGAAAGGTCAAGTGCGGGTCCTCGCGGAAGCCGCGTCTCCTCCGGGTTTGCTTGCGAAGACTCCGGTCCCACTGCCACGTCTTCAGACCGGCCCACGCGTAAGTGTCCCCGTAATTGGGAAATCGGGGTGATTACATTCCAACTGTATTCTGAGCTTTTGGGGCAACTGGAAAAGCACATTAAATGTATCTGTAAGTCGAGGAATGTTTTATATGCTGAATGCTGGGGTATAATTGATAGAAACACAGCTCATCGTGTTGAAGCAACTGAGAAAAACACATTGAAAAGAAGTAAAACAATATAAAATATAGCTGAAACCCGCGAATGATAAGCCATGTATTTTCCTTTCATACCATATTGGATCCCAGAGCAGAGTGATGTCATTATTTTATTATTTATCACTACTGGGACTTAGCCATGTGAGACTTGGCTGCCGTATCTGGATTTCAGACCATTTGTTTTCTGCTTTTATCATTAATCTTTCCTCCAGCCAAACCCTGAAGCTATGGAAATGCAGAGATCCCCAACCCCCAGCTATTAAGATCCTGGAAGACGGACGGCCAAATGCCGAATAGCGCGTGTGCGTGCGCACGGTTGGGCCAAAGATGCTGCCGACACACGACGACGCGCAGGCCCGGCGCTGGAAGGAGTGCGGGCCGTCATCGGGGCCCCGCACTTCCCCGGCGAAGGCTGGAGGCCCGGGGAGCGGCAGCATCACGCTGGAGAGCCTCCGTTTGGCCTGACCTTCATTCCGAGATGCATGACCTTGGGTGAGCGATGTAAGTGCTTCTGGCCGATTTTCTTATGTGCAAGACCACGTCCTCGTCATCATGGTTCTGGAAGCAGCGTCACTCCACAGAGGCCGGCTCGGGCCCTCGGCTCCAGGTCCCTGGGGCGTCCCACCTGATGCCCAGAGACGGCACAACTTCCAATGGCCCTTCTGTCCCCTCACTGCCCAACACGGTGGCCACTGGCACATGTCACTACTGAGTGCTTGAATCATCATCCTGACTCAGATGTGCTGCCGAGGCAAACTAGGGCCCGGATTTGAAGGCTTACTACAAAGAGCATCGTCTCCTTCGTACTTTCATAGCAATTACCTGGAAATGATAACATTTTGGCTTATGAGGTCCAATAAAATATATTGCTAAAACTAATTGCCCCTGTTTCATTTTACTTCTTTTGATGGGGCCACCAGAAAATTTGAAATTGCCCATAGGGCTCCCATCTGTGACCCACGTTCACTTTCTTTTGGATGGCGCTGGTCTAAGCCCCCCAGCGCTCGCGTGGGTTTGCTCTCATCCAGCAGAGTCCCCCCGAGACAGCAGGCCAGCTGGGATGAGGGGGATTGCCCAAGGCCGCCCAGCCCTCGGCCTCAGTCTGGCTGTCCTTTCAATCTTCACACGGCACTGGGAACTCAGTCTACTCCCCTTCTTGCGTTTCGCTCTCTCAATTTTCAGGCTTTTCATGCGCTATCGTTTAAAGCAGACACCCCATAGAAACTTATCCTCCCAGGGCCAAAGACATAGCTGAGTGTTATGGGTTAATTGTGTCCCCCAAAATATGTCCAAGTCCTAACCTCCAGAGCCCACACATGTGAACTTACTGGAAACAGGGTCTTTGCAGATGCAATTAGCTAGATGGGGTCATGCTGGATTAGGGGGACCCTAAATCCAATGATCGGTGTTCTTATAGGAGGAGGACGTGCCTAGTGAAGACGGACGCGCAAGGAGCCCGCCCTGGGACAACAGAGGCATCCAGCAGAGCAACGCCTGCGGGGACCCCAAGGATGGCCAGCCACCGCCACATTCTGGAAGAGACCAGGAAGGATCCGTCCCAGAGTCTCGGAGGGAACGCGGCCCTGCGGATACCTGGATTTCCGACTTGGGCATCCAGCCCTGTGGGAGAAGACATGTGAGTTTTAAGCCACCCCGTTCATGACACCTTGTGACAGCAGCACCAGGAAATGAAAACTGTGTCGGGAGGGACCTCCCTGCACAGCTCACGTGCTCTCCCGTGACCAAGGGTTTCCTTTGCAGGTTCATAACCAAAGAGCAGCCTTTTGGGGGGAAAAAATACATATTTAATAGTAATCGTAAGACATAACATCTAGAAAACAAAGCATAAAGGGTACATAATGTCCAATTCCATTTAGAAAAACACAATTTAGTGACAGACAGCTGACCGGTGGTTGCTGGGGCCAGGCGTGTGGGCAAGCAGGAAGAGAAGGACCACCACGGGGCATGGGGCAAGTTTCGGGGGTGAGGAAAAGATTTTGTGCTTTGAATCAGTGGTGGGCTCATGAGTCCCTACGTCTTTCAAAATTCTTCAAAACACACAGTTCAAATGGATGCAGTTCATTATATATTTCAATTAAGTGGATAAAAAGCTAAGCGAGGGATTGTAATAGACTGAGATACTATTCAGAAAGTGTTAGCGGAACCCTGGCGCGCGGCGCTAGCAAGTTCTCTGCCCAACCGCAGCTCCCCTCACCCTTTCAGCTCCTCTGATGGGCTTCTGTGCCGAGGCGTCCGCGCCATTAGACCTTCAGTTGTGGTGTCCATGGCGTTGATTTTATTATTTTTCATTTAAGGAAATGAAAGGTTTTTACATTGCAGACACAGGGAAAGGAAGTGAAAATCTAAAGTTAACAAAGAACACACTTTTAAAAATCACATGCAGGTCAGAGTTTTTGTACTAACATTTCTTTCTCAATTAATTTTATTTTTTCAGTACTCACATTTGTAACATATTTACAGTTGCAACTTTTCTCACTTTTTAAATATTTCACACTACATATTGTATGATTCTGTGGGGATCTTAACATTTCCTTTACACTGAGCATGTTTCTCACAAGTGATTTTCATCCATTCGAAAGAACAGGTGGAAATAAGAATACAAACAAATCATCACACAGGTGAGTCTTCAGCTTCCTCTGCTCACCTCCCGAAGGTGAGACAGGCTCACCTTCCCTGTCTAGAAGGGTCATATTGTTTGTCACCCTATGAAGAAGGATAAATCACAAACTCTTCACCTAAAGCAACTGCTAAAACTCAGACGTTAATCACGAATGTTCCCATCATAGCGATACACTAAGCAAACAATGCAAATGGTATTTTAAATATCATTGGATCCTGATGAGATTTTAGCTACACAAGAGAGTTTTTCAATGTGAGACACACACACTAATTTTCATCAAGCCTTAAGCATGACATAGTCCACCATTAATATAAAATCCAAAAAAAATTTCTGCATCCTTTCCACTAAAAAATGACCACATAGACAGAAGAGTTATCGGGCACCATGACAAGACTTTGTATCGCCAATACTCACAGAAGAGCTCTGACCCCTTTCAGTGGAAGGGAGGAAAAGCTGACAAAGATCGGAGAGTTCTCATGGGGCTTCTCCAAGTCCCGGGGAGCTGGCTAGACCTTGACACGTTCTCCCTGCACACCACCATGACTCGGGAATTCCAGGGAGCACAGAGTGAGCAATACTTTAACGATGTTCTTGGAAAACATCTGGAGGAAAAGGGGTAAATGTGGCCACCATACGGGCCTACAATGATATTAATTTACATGCCTCTCTTTCTGTTTTCTTCCACACCACACAACTTCATTGTGCACCTGCTTAACCAATTAAAGATTGGGAGAAGGTGGGACTAATTATTACTGGTGGTTGATAGAATGATTTTTGGCTCCATAAGTTGTCAATAGCATAGATAATGCACTCTAACATTTACGGGATCGTACCTACTCTCCTGCTAACCCAAGCCCAATACTGCGTAAAATATATGGGTCAGCATTACACTACTACAGTCAGATTGTTTAAGGAAATCCAGACAGAGTTGAATTCTTTCAAATACAATTGTTAGTAACATCATATTGGATCTGTAAATGCATTAATTTTTCAGTGACAAATGGAGCCCGTTATTAGCAGATAGGCTCCCCCTTTACTCTGTGAACCACACAGAGTTTTACTCAGATAAGTGAGAGCATTTGCCCAGAACTGTATGTCTTTGGACATTTATTTCACAGGACTTGTGAGGGTGGCCGTAGCTGCCCAGCAATCAGCTTAAAAAATGCTAAGGACAGCCGCTGCAATTCTCCAACATCGAAACCAAACGAAATTCCTGGGCCAGACAGAGCCGATCTGATGGTTTTCTCTTTACCCTTCGAGGCAAGAAAATGACCCCAGGTCCGCAGCAGGAGTGGCCTCTGCCGGCTGAGAGCCAGTCCACGGTGTGTCGGGCTGGCCTGACTCTCGGACTCCACAGGACTTGGCTTTAGGAGGCCTCTCCCCTCTTTGGAAATAAAAAACAAAGAAAATTACAACGGAAGCGGCAACGATGAGATCACGGTTCCGGGGCTGGAAGAGTAAAACGATACTTTAAGAGAAATAAGTATTTTTAGATATTTAATCCAAATGTTTAGTTTGCCCCCATTCACGGTTTTGAGAAAATAGTTCCAGGAACACATGGGCCTTCGGGAGGTGAGCAGAGGAAGCTGTTTCCATCAAGCTCATTTGTCTCTGCGGCGGGGGGCCGGCACCTGCTCACACACAGTCACGGAAGCTGGTTACACGCAGCTCTGGCCCACGGTGCGGCCGGCGGCGTCACCTGGACAGCCGGAAATCAGCCGCGGTGCGAACAGGTACTCCTCGGAAGTGACGGATGCCTACAGGAAGGGCTTCCCCGTCCCGGCCCAGAAAGCCGATCGCTCAGCATTTACCAGCGCACCACTGCCTCTCAGCTGAGACTTCCCCCCCTCCCAGAATATTCTTGCCGGGGGGCCTACGGGAAGAGGAGAAGAAATAATGTAACTGTTTCAAAAATGTAATCACAGATGTTGGTCGAAGGGTCCCAACTTCTAGTTGTAAGAATGAGTGCTAAAAATCCAAGGTGTAGTATGGTGATTATAGTTAAAAATACTGTATCACAGGCTTCAACATTGCTAAGATAGTAGATCTTAAGTGTTCTCACTACCAAAAAAAAGTTAAAAAAATGTAATTATGTGATAGGATGGAGGTGTTAGCTAAAGCTACAGTGGTAATCATGTTGTGACATAATGTATCAAATCAATACATTGTACACCTTAAATTCAAGTGATGTTATATATCAACTACATCAAGACAAAACTGGAAAAAATGTTGGAAGGAAGGAAGGAGGGAAGGAGGGAAGGAAGGAAGGGAGGAGGGAAGGAAGGAGGGAAGGAGGGAAGGAAGGAAGGGAGGAGGGAAGGAAGGAAGGAGGGAAGGAGGGAAGGAAGGGAGGGAGTGCCTGGGCGGCACAGTTGGTTAAGCATCTGCCTTCTGCTGAGGTCATGATCTCTGGGTCCTGGGATCGAGCCGTATGTTGGGCTCCCTACTCAGCAGAGTCTGTTTATCCCTCTCCCTCCTCCCCTTCCCCCGCTAGTGCTCTGTTTCTCTCTCTCTAAAGTAAATATTTAAAAATCTTTTTTTTAAAAAAAGGAAGAACTCCTTAAAAAAAAAGAAATATAAAAGGAATTATCATGAAAATGTTTGTAGAAGGATAATGAGTCAGTGATTTTGGCTCATAAATGAGATAGCTGATGTTGGTAATTACGAAGTTGGTCTCCCACACGTTTCATTTCCTTATGTTTTCTACCACTCTCTGTGTTAAAGCTCTAATAGTAGTATAAAGAGTATAAGTGATTTTGGCCTTAAAATTTTTCAAAAGAAATTAAAACATGCCAAAAATCAGTGTTTCATGAAAAGTTGTAAGTTTTCATCGGACAGATTTTTTTAAAATCAAAATAAAAGAAGTTATGACATCTAAGAGCTGCAATTTACCAGCCAGCCCCCCAGCACCCGTACCTCTAGGAGGTGGGTATTCCCTGACCTTTCTCCCGTGGCAATCTGGAATTTGCCCATTATGCAGAATGCCAGAAATAGGTCCAAATATGTCACTATGAGAAATAAGAAAAAATTTAAAGTCATCAACTGTCAAATTTGAAAAACTTTGAATATCCTATGTGTACTTCCCTCTGCCCCCCAGAAACGAAGTCAGCCTAATTAGCATGTAAACTCGTTTCCCACCAAAATGTGGGACGGGGAAACTTTATTCAAACTGATGTGTGTTGGTGTTACTGGTGCACAGTGCCAAAGATATACCACATCTAACATCTCTTTTAAAATTCTCTGAGTAGGCCATTCTGAACCTCAGAGTTCACATTCAGATCCATTCTACGTGCTTTGTTCCAGCATTTAAAATAAGAAGCAGGAGCTAAGGAGCAAACGAAGCATCAGATGAGTCCGTGATGTGCAGTGAAAGCTAGGTTTTCATTGAACTTTCTTTTCAATTGTTTGGCTGAGTCACCAACAGTGACTTATCCTGCACATGCCTTGTGAATAATAAGCAGAGCTACTCCTTAAAAGCCACCCATACAGCCACGATGCCATCTCGAGGTGCAACCTGTGTCCACCTGTTCGTAAATGAATTTCCACATCACTAATACTTCATTCAAGGAGGAGGTGCGCCTTTGGCCCTGCCTCAGAAGGGCGGTAGGAAACGGCCAGGGGGCCAAGTCAGGGGAGCTGCCTATTGGAGAATGAACAGACGTATCACTTCTCCATCCCACCTGGACCCACCTTACCCAAGACCCACGAAGCAAGCCCAGGAGGCTTGCAGCTGGGACTAGCCTGCACAGTCTGTGCTTCAAACTCCTGCATTTTCAACAAACGAGAGCCCCCAGCGCTCACCCGTGGTCTTCTTCGGCACTCTTGATTTGAACGTCCATACGACGTTTTGTTATCTTGTTTCTAGTCTACAATAGATTGGAGGTAGTTAATTATAGTGGGGAAGAGGAGGGGCTTAGACAAATCCAATGGGGTAACAAGAAGAGCTCACTGCAGGGCAGAGCCAGAAAGAGAAGGATAAAAACAGCGGGAAACCAAAGACCTATAGGGGGTCTTCACTCCATACACCATCACCTAGCAATCTGTTTTCATAATGTTCATCCTGAGTCGTTGAGACTATTACGTTGAGTGAGCATGCATGCTTCCCTTTCATACAGTTTACCCCCAAGATGTGCACACAGGTGTGTGAGCACTCTGCAATCACAGTCCAGTGAGCAGCCACACCTCTATCCCGGTCCCTATAGGGCACCTGCAGGCAGCGTCACTAAAGTCCTATCCTGGGTTGGACGGGGTGTGTGCTCACTTGTATGGTGCCCCTGAGTCCAGTGGAAGCATATACCACACCCTTCCGTCTCCCCTTCATACACCTTCAGAACAAAACTAGTCCACTTCCCCTGGAAGAATGAAAACTCTACAGTCTACGGCTGTTCACCACCACTGGGCAAAATCTCTCACCCCACTTTCCAAGTATTCCTCCACCAAAATTATTTATTCTACCCAGAATCTCCTTTCCAAAAGGACAAAAAGGCAAGAGAATGTTTGCCAGAGAAAT
Source organism: Nasua narica (assembly GCA_028533885.1). Lineage (NCBI taxonomy): Eukaryota > Metazoa > Chordata > Mammalia > Carnivora > Procyonidae > Nasua > Nasua narica. The sequence goes on along the minus strand of CM052811.1, from coordinate 1,527,656 downwards.
TCTGGCAAGCAACAAATCCCCTCAAAACTACAAAACTAGCGGCGAAACCCAGGACATCTATTTCAGGCCAAGATGTAGTAACAGGGACCAGATTCATTCTCTTGGTTTAAACAACTAGAAAACCAGACAAAACATGTGATTTTTCTGACACTGGACAGCCATCATCATTGTGGTCTCTGAAGAAGGGACATAAACCAGGGGCCACAATCTCTGGGCTTCCTGCCTGGAGACAATTTTCTCAACAAACTCCAAATCAGATAAAGAGATCTGCAGCTAGATACATCAAAATCAAACTACCCAAAGACAAAGAGAGAATCTTAAAAATAGTAACAAAATAAATAAAATTTTAAAAATAGAAAAGCAACTTCTCACATACAAAGGATCCACAATAGAACTAACACCAAAACTGCTTAAAACTACAGGAAAGATAGAAGCCCAGAGAGAATCACCACTGGGACAGCAGTCATGAGAAGAGTCATCTCCGGGACAAAAAGAACAAATATCTGAGAAATGAGAAGAACTCCAGCCCCTTAACAATGATCCTTGGGATGATGTGTGCCCTTCCCACAACTTTACTGGGGGAAGCCAGTCACCATTTTCCCAGTCTTGAGTAACGTACCTGTGCTAGCTACTCCCACGGTAGCAGAAATTGTTTCTTTTGTTGTATCTTTCTCTGTAAGGGAGAAATAAGCCCCCACTATACCTTTTCCTTCTGGTTTCCACTTCCGAGTTCAGAAGGTTCAGCAGATATTTGCAAACTCTCCTCTTTGCTTCCACTCTCACTTGTCCTCATGTGCCCCATTAGGTTCTGACACTGCCAAATCAGGATGCATTCTTTGGTTCCCTCCTTTCCAAACCCAGATATTTGTCTGTTGACATCCTTATATAATTTAGGCCTTGAGGGAACTCCCACAGTGAAAGGTATAAAATTGGCAAATTTTTATTTTGCCAAAGCATTTATTATTTAAACAAATTTTGTGCTCTCTCAACTCTGTGTTGTAAAATTCCACCTGAACTATTTGCTCCCCAGTTCACCACGTAACCCATACGCTAGGATCCTGTCTGCCTGCCCCTAGCAGCCCTTGTGTTCTCTGCCTTCCCTTAGAGAACGAACTCCATAAACTATCCGTGCAGTTTAGACCTGCTTCTCTGCCTAAAATACTGTGGCATCGTCATTCATCTGGTGGCGCTTGAAGTACTCTCTCTCGCCGTCTTCTTCTCACATCTAGCTTTCATAGTCTTGAGTCTTTAGGGGAGGCTGTCCGATCGCACTTACTACTGAGTCCCCATGAGCGTCTTTAATGGGTTTTCTGTCTCGAGGTTCCTGACTCTAGGCTGCCTTTAGGGAAATAATTCTATTTCACTCCCTTAAACCTCATCTTCTCTCCCTGTGTTAGAGTTCTTTAGGCTCCAATAATTCTTCCTGATATAATAGCAACTACGACTCCTTTTCCTAGTTTTATCTTCTCTCCTCCCTAGTCTTGTCTTTCAAGAGCAGTTTTATAACTCTCTAGCCTGGGCTCCTGCATCAAAGTATTCCTGACGGTCTGAAAACATCATGTCTTCCCTTGTAGGCTCCTCTAAGCTATCCTCGAAGAGTACAAATTTTGTCCCCAAAAAACCATTTCATCTTCCAACTGAAGGAACTTACCATCCTTACTTTCTCTTCTCTGCTCCTTTTCTAATCTCAAGACCCAACCTTGAATTTGGCACATATCACTGTCCCTTTCCTAGTAAGTGTGTTTTATCCTTCTGCTCTCTCTTAAAATTTCTTATATCCCCTCTTCACTCTCCATTGCTGGCCCCAGTGCATATTTCATTAAACACATCAAAGCAACCAGAGATTCCTGCCAGCAAACCCACAACTGTGACTCCCTCCTGGTACAACAGAAGTGGTAACAAACGTCCAAATAGCCCTCCCTCCACATATTCTTGCCTCCTGTCCCTGTAGTTTCTCAAAATTGGCCCATCTCACTCTTCCTATGTAATCATTCCAATAATGGCCTGCAACATTTTGAGTATAAATCATCTGAAAGAAAGGGAAAGGGAAAGGGAAGGGAAGGGGAAAGGAGAAAGGAAAAAGGGAAAGGAAAGGGAAAGGAAAAGGGAAAGAGAGGGGAGGGGAGGGGAAGCTGAGGAACCAGAAGGGCGGGGAAATTAAACCCTTCTCTCACCTCCATCTCCCTGCTTTTCCCAACTCACTTCCCTGTTGCCATTAACACGTTGGCTTCTCCCAAAGTCTCATGTCTTCTGTCACATCCTCTCTGTCCTTCTGAGGAAGATGAAATCTCCTTCTCAGTCTCCACTGAGAAGACTCTCCACCTTCACTTAAAGTAAACCTTCTCACTCCATCTTGGGTACCTCTTAGAGTCACTTATGTGTTTTCTGTTCTTTTTTTCTCTCCAAGCCTCAGTGGGGCATTTTCTGTTGATCAGTTTATAATCCTGTTTTCTGCTGCACTTGACATGTTATCGCCATTCATTGCTACTTTCAGATATCATACAGGTCTGTTCTAAAATTTTCTTTCAACCCCTTTTTGTAGGTTCCACTTCTTTGGTAAATGTCTCTATTCTTTTCCTTCCACATTCCTGAACATACTGCTTGTTGTTATTGTAACGTTCTTCTCTGCCAACATCCGCGCTCTTGTGAGATCACTATGTCACCTGTGCTTTTCCTGGGTGCTTATCTCTTGATTTTCAGTGATAGAATCCTGCACCTTATCACACTTGATAATCTTTTATTGAATGCAGGACGCTGTGTATTTAAGACAGTGTTATTTCTCCAGGGAGGTTTCCCCTTTTCTGCTGAACTTTAGTGGGGGGGATATTTTTGTTAAGATTTTATTTTATTTGAAAGAGAGCAAGAGAGATCACAGAGGGAGGGGGAGAAGCAGACTCCCCACTGAGCGAGGAGCCCGATGCGGGACTTGATCCCAGGACCCTGAGATCATGACCTGAGCCGAAGGCAGATCCTTAACTGACTGAGCCACCCAGGTTCCTCTCCTGGAGGTGATATTTTAATGCAATTAAGGACTAAGCTAAATCGGTACTGGAATGCAGCACCCCTTTTTCTCCCACTAGAATAGAAGTTCTGGGAGCAGAGGGCTTGTGTGGGTCTTGCCCATCATTTTTCTCTTATGAAAGATATACAGAAATATCCCACAGGGCACTGCAGAGACTCAGACCAACTAGAACTTTATTCTCATTATGTTTTCAAAAAGTGGACATCAGGAAAAATGAACTATTCATTATTCTAAACATATAATTACAAGAAAAAAAGAGTCCATAGATGTCTAAGTCCATAGACTTAGACAAGTCACCAATCTTGTCTAAGTCATTTAGTGATCAAATTGATTCTTGAAAATACAACTACATTACATGTAGACAGCCTGCTGGTGGGGGCTAACATATAGCAATAATTCATCAAATCATTATGAAAAAGTTTAATTTCATCAACATAGGTTTAGATCTTATTTTTTCCATTCACTTAATAGATAAACCTAATCAAATGTATTTAGCAAGTCTATCAAGCAAATTAATGGAGGAGGATCACATATTCCAGATATAATCCAGATATAACTGGTAATTTACAGCTTCCGCTAGAGGAAATCTTCCTGATGGTGGCAGGGGCTCAGTGTGGTGATAAGATTTCCCATGTTTAAACTGTCCCTCCATGAAAAGAAAGACCAATACAAGAGAAAATATTCAAAGGGGGAAATGTACAGAATATTCCTAATGCCCAAGCATCAGCCCAAAAAGCCAGTGAGGGTAAGGACTCACCCAGTGCTGACTCAGTGCGGAGTCTCAAGCCCTTTGAGGAGACCCATCAGTGAAATGATGGGAGGGGGACTTTTAGGTCTATGCAGTTTGCAGAGACAATCATTAAATAGAAGAAAACAGCAAACAAGATGCTTGGGTAGAGGGGCGGGGAGTATGTGTGTTAATGTTTCTAAAGGCATTTCTGCAACTCAAGAGAAAGCTATTTCTCTGCAAGTTTTTGTTAGTCAGTGTATCTTAGGCAGTCAAGAAAAGGAATACAGACAACAGAGTTCCAATCTGCTCTGCTTTCTGGCTTAAATAAAAAACAAACAAAACAAGACTTACTTTGCTTAACAATCTCTTTCCCACAAACACAAAAACACACAGTATTATCTAAGTAAGAGGAACAAATGAGTTTTCCCACATTTTAAATTCGCAAAAACATCCCTGAAAACCTTCATATGTTTCCAAGTGCTTGAGACCTTCGGCCGCTTGGGTGTACTCCAGATGGAGCCTCCAGCTGTGCCCCCGCCATGGGGTGTTGCTGGACGGGGCAACCCTGACAAGTCCAACCAAGAAAATCTCTCTTTTTTAAAAAAGCTTTTATTTGTTTGAGAGGAAACACAAGTTCATGTTCAACTTTTTATAAAAGACTAGTTTGATGTAGGGGTGCCTGGGTGGCTCAGTGGGTTAAGCATCTGCCTTCAGCTCATGGCATGATCTTGGGGTCCTGGGATCGAGCCCCACATGGGGCTCCATGCTTGGCGGGAAGCCTGCTTCTCCCTCTGCCCCTCCCCCCACTCATGTGCTTTCTCTCAAATAAATAAAAGCTTTTTTTAAAAAGACTAGTTTGACTTAGAAAGTATGAAAATGGGATTATAAACTACTATAATTCTTTGAAGGCTTTGAAAATGGGCCCATATGGCATATAAAATCTGGCTGTTTTCAAAAGGCACACACTGTAAGAGACTCTTAACTCTAGGGAAACAAACTGAGGGTTGCTGGAGGGGAGGGGGGGTGGGAGGATAGGGTAAATGGGTGACGGGCATTAAGGAAGGCACATGATGTAATGAGCACTGGGTGTTATCTGCAACAGATTAATCACTGAACTCTGTAAACAATGAATCCTGAAACACTGAAAAAATAAAATTAAATTTAAAAAAAAATCACTGACCTCTACTTCTGAAGCTGGTAATACACTATATGTTAACTAATGTGAATTTAAATTAAATAAATCTATAAATAAAATTAAAATGAGTTACGCTCCAGAAAGGAAGAAGGCAATATGAGTTTCAGAACAATCTAGGAAGTTGACATTTGAAGTTAAATAAAAATAGACTTTAATGCAGACCAGCCTCTAAAACATTTTTAAGATCAGTAAAAATACAAGAACGTGACACTGTTGAGCCTACTGTCGATGATTATAACCACTTTAACAATAATTATAATAGTAAATTTATATAATAGTAAATAGTAAATATAATAGTAAATAGTAAAAAAAAAACGTTTAAGTTCTTAACATGACAAAGTTCACTACCTGCAAGATAAGGACACTGAAGTCTCTACTGAGCAAATTTCCCTTGTAGATAGCTCATGATTTCTTTCACCAAAATGTAAAGGTAAACAGTCTACAGCTTCTTTAACTATGATGAGAATGTGAGCAGAATAGAGATAAAAGCTGTATGTGTACACAATAAAACTTAATCCCCAAATTCTTCAAATGTCCATAGATGAACAGAGAGATTTGAGAGCATACGTCACTTGTTGACATTAAAATCTTTGCTGAAGAAAACTTAAATCTTTGCACTTAATTGCATGGGTACTACTTTTGTCTTCATGAAAATAAGAAAATAAATTAGTAAAATCCTTTTCCTACCTAACTTGCATATTTTTTTCTTTTCATTCTGATCATTCAGAAGGTAAAAGTATTTTCATACTTAGAACATCACACAGCAGTTCTAGATACTTCATTGTGAGAATTAAGCTGTAGAAAAATGCAGCAACAGGGTTGTCTGGGTGGCTCAGTAGGTTAAGTGTCTGACTCCCGATTTCAGCTCAGGTCGTGTTCGCGGGAATGTGCGATTCAGCCCGGTGTTGAGCTCTGTGCTCGGCATGGAGCCTGCTTAAGATTTTCTCTCTCCCTCTGTCCTACCCCACCCTCCCTAAAAAAAAAAAAAAAAAAAGATGCAACATTACCTTCTCACCCGCATTCCAAGAAAAATAAATGAGAGGAATATGCGCACATGTCATTCCAAATTCCTCTGGTTTTCTGAATGATCTTTGTGAGGCTTAATTATCAAGAACTACATTTCATTCTTTTAAATGTTTACTAAAAAGAAATACCACCATGAAAAGGAATTAGAACTCTATGGAATCCATTGGAAAACCCTCATCTTAGGCTTTTGAGAAGACACAGTGCACGGGC